>JBBMKB010078066.1:0-12912 GCA_037833945.1 Alaria marginata
CCCGCCGTTCTTGTAGGCATGGGTCCCGGGGAACGCGTTATCATGCTTCGCGCTGGATGCCGACGACTGGGCCTGCTTGCGCCGTGCCGCTGCACAGACGGAGGCTGTCTGGCCCCCGAACACGGGCTCCGCTTGCCCTCCGAAACCAGTCAGGGCTTGTCCCGCATAACCGGTCCCGGCCGGGCTCGTGAAATGTTTTGTTTTTATGGCGTGCACCTTGCGCAGGTACGCGCAATCGACCTCGTGAACCTCTTGGCACACCCCCTGCACGAAGGGGAGTATGTTTGAGAACACCCCGAGGACGAGCCGTGGGTTGCCGCATGCCGCCACCTTCCGGCCCTTCCGGGCAATCGTATCGCTGAGGGTTTTCCTCGCGTTCTACAGGTTAAGGTCCATAGCCCCCCTCATGGCCGACTCGAGCGGCACTACCAGGTCGTACCAGGTGAACACTCCCTCAACGTCCCGCATTACGTCGAGGGCCAGATCCAGCCTGAGGCGGAATTGCATTCGTCGGTATCGGGGTTGGGAGGGAAAGCCGGTGGCTTGTGTGAGCGCGGTTTCGTTCTTCGTTTCCGTCTGCCCGACTTGTTCGACTTGGTCGTAATGTTGTCGTTATGCAACCGTGCTTATCGTATGGGTGATGGGGTTTAACCATTCTGTCGGGTTTTGGGCCTTCGCTGCCGTCGTACGCGGGCGGGGTATGACCACGATATTCGTGTTATCTACTGCGTCGTTTTCGAATATATGGTATATATGCCACGCGCATTTGCACTCGATGGCTGTGGGGGGTGCAACCCGTTATTGTCGTCAGGGTGAAACCGTAGTCGCTCCGTGGTAGCTCTCTCGTCGTATGTGAGCGTGCACTCGTCGTCGTATGTGAGCGTGCGCTCGTCATCGTATGTGAGCGCGCGCTCGGTGGCTGCGGGGATGCAACCTGTTACCGTCGTCGGGGTGCAACCGTAATCGCTCCGTTGTAGCTCTATCGTCGTATGTGAGCGCGCGCTCGCTGGTTGTGGGGGGTGCCACCCGTTCTCGTTGCCGGGGCGAAACCGTACTCGCTTTGTGGTAGCTCCATTGTCCAATGTGACCGAAGGTAGGTCATCGTCGCCGGAGTGAAACCGTACTCGCTTCATGGTAGCTCTAATGTGGAACGAGAGCAAACGTAGGTCATCGTCGTCGGGGTGAAACCGTACTCACTCTGTGCTAGCTCTATCTTCGTATGTATGTGGGCGTGCACCCCGTTATCGTCGTCGGAGTGAAACCGTAATCGCTCCGTGGTAGCTCTATCGTCGTATGTGAGCGCGCGCTCGCTGGCTGTGGGGCGGGGGAGGGGGTGCACCACGTTTTCGTCGTCGGGATGAAGCCGTGATCGCTCTGTGGCAGCTCTATCGTCGTATGTGAGCGAAAGTAAGTCGTCCGATGTGACCACGTTACGTGGCCTGACGCGCATCAGGGGGTGGAACCCGTTGTTGCCGGCGGTATCTAACCGTAATCGTGCCGTGTTAGCTCTGTCGTTAAATGCGAGCTCCGGGGGGTGTAACCCCGTATGATACTGCGCTCATCGGTGTGGGAGTCTATTTATCAGCATTGGAGCTCCCGATTTTAGGGCTCCTAGGAGTACCCAAGGTTACCGCTCTGATCTATTTTCCGCTTCTCCCCGATTTGACGTTTCACATACTCTAGTCTGTGCGAGTACTGACGCCATAGTTGCTACCAGTGCTGCTGCTGCTGTGCGGATTCGGTATGTATCCTATGCTCGTGTTGAGCAGTGCCTCGTATGTGTGTGCCGGGCGGTGGCCAGCATCGTGGGGGGGTGATCAGGTGGGTGTGGATGAGTGCTGTCAATCCTGATGTTGGTGTGGCTGGCGATACTGCTGCAGCCCTAACTCTGAGTGTGACCCATGCTACTTGCGCGATGCTTACTATTCGCCATGTACGGGCGAAAGGAGTTTCGTCATGGGCCGGCACAGGAAATAGGACGCCAACAAACTCAAGTGGCAACGTGGGGTGACACTATATACATCGGCTAGCACGGCTGCTGCTACATTACGGAAGAACGGATCTTGCTCTTGATATGAAAATGTATAAACGACAGCTGTCGACGTAAAAGTCAACTGACCGAAGGTTTTACCACGATCGCCCGCAACAAAAACCCCACCAGCTCTCCGGTGGGATACGAAAACCAGTCCAACAATCAATGCAAAAAATGGATATACGAATTCGATACAGATATATCGGCAATTTTGTAAATCAGAAAAAAGAAACCCGGGTATTACACTTGTTTCTCCCTTATGTCGTCTGCAGCTGTACTGCTGCTGGGCCGCCGCAGGGCGTATCAAACACAAAGTAACGAAGTATCGGTCGGTCCAAAGGGTATATATCGTTGTTGTCATTGTTGTTATGTTGCACGCGCTTCGTGACGTACGAGTGAGTCGGGTGGCGAGGGAACGCGAGGGTGACACTTTAAACACCTGCTAGTACTGCTTCTTTGTAACGGAGATACACATCGCACTCATAAACTACGTCCGCTGCTGTGGCTATGTGGCTACCGGAAACAGAGTAACGAAGTGTCCTTGGGGTCAGACGGGTATAAGACGCTGCGGCCACTGCTGTTGTGCTGCGACGCGTCGTGTTATACGAGCGAGTTAGATGGTGGGAACCGGAAAAGCGAAAAGTCCCATATCAGCAGCGGATTGAAAACAAAACAACAACAAACAAACAAACAAGAAATCCCCCACGAACGAAAGTCAGAACAAAACAATTTCAGGGAAAAACAGAAAAACGAAAAACCGAGAGCGGAGCCAAGCAAGCCCCCCTACGAGTACAAACACACACCTGTCGAGGGATCTCAGGGCCAAAATACCGAACCAGCGTCACCAGCTTGTCGCTCTCCAGTACCAATACAATGCTCTGTATCATGTACTAACCTTCCCACTCGTACTGCACACTGGCATATCATATCATTCCCTACGGGGATCCGATTGGATACAAACAAATGAAAGTTTCATACCTTATCAATCAATTTCCCAGCCAAACATACGAAAAGACAACAAATAGTAAATACCCAGAGGCCACTCCACGTCCCTGACACACGAACCGTCGGCCAACGATCCCCACACAAACAAATCGGGTCAACGATCCTCACTGCCCCCTTACATCTACAATGCTCTGTATCCTGTACCAACCTTCCCACTCGTAATGCACCCTGCTGGCGTATCATAGCATTTCCTACCGGGATTCGATTGGATACAAACCAACGACAGTTTCATGTCTTATGGCAAGATTCCCAAGCCGAAGATACGAACAGACAACAGACAGTAGATACCCGGAGGCCACTTCACGCCCCCGACACACGAACCGTCGGCCAACGATCCCCACACAAGCAAATCGGGTCAACGATTATCACTGCCCTCCTACATCTACAATGCTCTGTATGTATCCTGTACCCTGTTTCCCACTCGTATTGCACACTGGCCTATCATATCATTCCGTGCCGTGATCCAATTGGATACAAACAAATGACAGTTTCCTATATTATGGCAATATTCCCAAGCCAAATATATATACCTGGTACGAACAGACAACAGATAGTAGATACCCAGAAGCCGCTCAACGCCCCTGACACACAAATAGTCCGCCAACGACCCCCACACAAACAAATCAGGTCAATGATCCTCACTGCCCTCCTACACCTAGAATGCGCTGTATCCTGTGGCAAATTTCCTACACGTCCTGCCCACTGGCATATCATATAACTCTCTACTTGGCATATCATATAACTGTCTACCGGGATCCGATTGGATACAAACAAATGAGAGTTTTATATCTTATGGCAAGATTCCAAAGCCAAAAATACAAAAGAGACAACAGACGGCAGATACCCAGGGGCCACTACACGTCCCTGACACACGAACCGTCGGCCAACGATCCCCACACAAACAAATCGGGTTAACGATCCTTACTGTCCCCCTACATCTACAATGCTCTGTATCCTGTACCAACCCTCTCACTCGTACTTCACACTGGCATAACATAGCATTCACTACCGCGTTCCGATTGGATACAAACAAATGACAGTTTCATACCGTATGGCAACATTCCCAAGCCAAAGATACGAAACGATAACAGACGGTAGACACCCAGAAGCCACTCCACGCCCCTGACAGATGAACCGTCGGCCGACGATCCCCACACAAACAAATCGGGCCAACAATCCTTCCAACCTCCATACATCTGCAATGCTCTGTATCCTGTACCAACCCATCCACTCGTACTGCACACTGGCATATCATTGCATTCCCTACCGGTATCCGATTGGATTCAAACATATGACAGTTTCATACCTCATGGGAGGATCCCCAAGTCAAAGATACGAAAAGACAACAGACAGTAGATACCCAGAGGCCACTTCACGCCCCTGACAGAAAAACCGTCGGCCAACGACCCCCACCCAAACAAATCGGGTCAACGATCCTCACTGCCCCCCTACATCGACAATGCCCTGTTTCCTGTACCAACCTTCCCCCTTGTACTCCACACTGACATGTCATATCATTCCCTACGGGGATCCGATTGGCTACGAGGAAATGACAGTTTCATACCTTATGAGAAGATTCCTAAGCCAAAGATACAAAACGACAACGGACGGTAGATACCCACGCCCTCGGCACGCGATTCGTCGGCCAACGATCCCCACGCAAACAAATCGGGTCAACGATCCCCACTGCCCCCCTACATCTACAATGCTCTGTATCCTGTACCAACCTTTTCACTTGTACTACACACTTGCATATCATGTCATTCCCTACCGGGATCCGATTGGATACATAAAAATGACCGTTTCATATTGTATGCCAAAATTCCCATATCGAAGATACGAAACGACAACAGACAGTAGATACTCAGAGGCCACTCCACGCCCCTGACAGATGAGCCGTTGGCCAAATATCCCCACACAAACAAATCGGGTCAATGATCCTCACTAGCGTTGCCTCAAGTAGCACCGCAGCACGAGGCTTGGGGGGTACGGCGAGGCAAGAACGATTGGTATACCGCCATGGCCGGGAGAAGGTGGAGGTTTGCGAAAAAGCTGGGGATTATGTCATAAAGGCCATGCAAGGGCAGCCTGTCGAAGAGGGGATGCAAGGGACCGGGTCAGTAGAGGGAGCATGGAAGCATGTCATTGAATGGTATTTGCCGAACAGTGATGCGGAGAGGGATCATTTGGATACATACTTCGAGAATATCAGCATGAACGGGGATGAGGCCCCCAAGTTGTTCTTCGCTCGTGCCAAAGGGAAGCCGAATGTATTGTTCTCATTAGGCATCCACACGCCCGACTGCGAGGTTGTTCGCATGCTCGCACGTCGTGTTCTCTCCGAGTTGTACGATGTGGAGCAAAGGACTAGTTTGCTTCGGCCCGGCACCACGCGCTCGGGAATGGAAACAATTGTCCGCACCTCCTATGCTAACCGCAAGACCAGTGCGTTGGAGGAGCGGAAGGTAGCGGAGATCGTGTCGACGTCTGCAGCGCTGGTGGGTCCGCACGCTTTCGCCGTTGGCGGTGGCTTTCAGGGCAATAGTGGGGGAGGGGGAGATTGGGGGGCACCGGGCGGTAGCAGCAGCTACAGCAGCACCCGCAGCGACAGCAACAGTATGGTGGCACCGGGCAACAGCCGCAGAGACAGCAGCAGTATGGTGGCGCCGAGCCCCAGCTGCATCGACCGTAACTTTACGGCGGCACCGGACAGCAGCAGCAGCAGCAGCAGCAGCTGCAGCAACAGCCGCATCGATAGCAGCAGTATGGCTGCACAGGACAGCAACAGCAGTGGCAGCAGTAGCCGTATCGACAATAGCAGTATGGCAGCACTGGACAGCAGCAACAGCAGCAGCATGGTGGCGCCGGACAGCAGCCGCAGCAGCAACCGCAGCATCAGTATGGAGCTGGGGAAAAACAGCAGCAGCGCGGGGGCGGAGGCCAACGTTGCCAGCAGCAGCCCCGACCCCAGAAGCAGAATCAACAATAAGAAGGGACTGGTTGGATCGGCAACACCGGGCGTGGGTGGTACCAGTCGGAGTCTCCCCCGCTATCCGGATCGTCGATGGGAGGAGTCCACAAGTGCGAGCAGTGTGGTGCGTTTGGGCACAAGGCCACGATTTGCAGAGCGCCAAACGCTTTTGCGGGGGCATGCAGTATTTGTGAAGCTTTCGGCCACCAGCCTAGGCAGTACCGCGCTACCCCGCCCACCCGTATAGACGACAACGTCATGACCACGATGCCGTAATCGACTGCGACGACAACGATCTTGGGTGGCGGCGTTCGTGTGCCGCAACGGGGAGCCTGGCTCTTGCAGCAGGGTGACCTAGTCATGCAGGACGACGGCGGCGACGCATGGAACGAGGGCAGTGAGGGCGACGAAGGACAGTCATGAGACGGCGGTGGTAAGGGCGGCGGAGTAAAGTCATGGGACGGGGGCGGTGAAGACGGCAAATAACTGTCATGGGGCGGGGGCGGTGAGGCTGGCGGAGTACAAGCATGAGGCGAGAGCGATGAGGGCAGCGGGATACAGTCATGGTGTGGGGGCAGGGAGGGTGGCGGAGTACAGTGAGAGCCGCGGAGTACAGTCACTTGACGGGGGCGCTGAGGGCGACGGACTACAGTCATGGGGCGGGGCCGGTCAGGGCGGTGGCGAACGACAGTGCGACTTGGGCGGTGAGTGGCTCGAGGGCGGTGTAGCGCGGGGAGGCAGCGAAGACCTGGGACAGCCAGAGCGGAAAGGCGGAGGAGATTACGCGGGTGGACTGCTTTCCTCGACAGTTGGCACCCAACAGCCGAGGGCAGTAGTCAACCGGTCCTGGGGTCCGATCTCTTCGTGGCGCATTTAGCGTCGTTAGCCAAGTGGTATGCGCTTTCGTTTGGGGGTAGTCCTTTAAATCCTAAAATGCATGGTAGTAAGACTTTTATTGGAAATAGTGCTGTATCCATCCACTGTACTGGTGACCCCATATTTGTCTACAGCAAGAGGTTCCCTGGCCCTGACGATAACTTTATGATAATCGGCGACGGCAAGAAGATGGCTGTAGAATATTTGGGCACATTGATGTTGTGATGCACTCTCGCGGGATCTATGCCAACGTCCACCGCCAGTGCCAAATTATGTCTGATGATCGTCGATGACGCCACCGGCAGGGGCTGGGCGATCTTTCTGCCGGATAAGAGCGCGGACATGGTTAATCGTGGTTTCCGCACTTTCCTGGCGGCCGTCAACGCCCACGAGAAGCCGGTGTGACTCCGCACGGACAACGGCCTCGAATTTACGGACAAATAATTCCAGGCGCTGATGTCCGACAACAACATCCACCGCGAGTACACGTCCGTTGACGGCCCGAAGCGCAGCAGACGCGTGGAGCGGAAGCTCGCTCTTGTGCGGAGGGGGGGATGGCAGCGTTTCTGGAGTTCCAGCACTTGTTCGATGAGAGTTTCCAGCTAAGGCGCTCGACTGTGGGAGTACGTGGCCAGAAGCTTGGACGTGGATGTGCGACGCGCTCAACACCATGGCGCGGGTGGATGAGAAGCCAGGCATGATGTGCTCTTTAGAGAAGTTCCACAGGAGACCTTACAGGGGCCGCGTACTCCCGTACATGATGCCGCCACAAGGTCAAACGCTTGATCAAGTCGGAGTCGAAAGGCGAGCCTTGTTTCTAGCTTAACTCCGGCAACGACCACGCTTCGGACTGCTGCAAGATCACGTTGTCACCATCAGGCACCGCGAGATACTCGGCCGATGTGACGTGGGGCTACCGGCGTGTGCCTTTCGTCGGGGAAGAGACCACGGGCGGCGGAGGTGCCGCGATGACTACGCCATCACCGCCGGCGAAGGGGCGGGGTGTCAAACCCCCATCCCAGCTGCCGAATGTGCCGCAGGATTTCGAGGTGTGGAGCCAGCAGGCGCCGCAAGTGACCAGCGCATCGCCGGCGATTATTGCCCAGCCTCTACCCGTTGCGTCGTCCGCGTCGCAACGACAGGAAGCGCCGATCGCCAGCCCGTCGCAGAGCCTGTGACCGCGCCCCCACCCGCTACGTCATCGTCGGCGCATCAGCAACTTAGCGGCCGCGGGCATCGCCGTTGGCATCACGGCAGCAGGGGGGTCTTGGCCAGTGGCATGGATTCGTTTCGATGCTAACCGCGCGAGCGGACATCAACAGGGACATTGCTGACCAGTCCCCATCGTGTATGTCCCCCCGTGACCTGCCTTCATGCCCTGTGAGCAAGCTGGTGACGCCCGACGCATATCCCCAGGCATGCGCGGATGATCACTTGGATCTGTGGCTGGGTGCCATGGAAATTGAAGGCGGTGGTCTGAGGGTCGGGGACTTTCGGCGGTGTGGTGGGCGTGGATGGCGGTGGCACGTAGGAACGAAACGGCATCAACGTGATCAGCTAAGTGAATTGTTTCTTGAAGGGTTAAAGAGTTTGGTAGAAGTGCGGGGAAAGGCCAAATTAGTGTCAAGAGGCTTCGGACAACGTGCAGGCGTTGATTGTTTCGAGACGTTTCCCCGTGCCCATCCGTTACGAATATTCGTTTACTGGCTGCGATTGCGTGCGAGTCAGGGTTGGACGTGTGTCATTTCAATGCCGAGCAGGCTTTTGTCCAGTCCGAGCTAAGCGAGGACGTTTACAGACGCTCCCCCAAGAGGGGCGGGGCGATGTCCGACACGGCAGTTAATTTGTCTCGCAGCCTTCATGGCTTGAAGCAGGCGTCGCGACAATGGCACCATTCCTTGGTGCGCGGTATGAGGGGTCTTGGTGTTGAGCAGTGCAATGCTGATACGCGTGTCATACGTTTGGTCGAGGCGGGGGCCGTTTCCATCCTAGTAGTAGTTCATGTAGACTATATCGTTGCGATGGGGCTCAAGAGCAGGTGTGACAAGTTTTGTGAATACCTAACCCAGTTTGGTCCAATCAACAAACTAGGGGAGTTGCGGTGGTACGCAGGTTGCCGATTTTCTCGAGACTGGGATGCAGGGTCATTGACGACATCGCAGCATGGTTTCGCTGAGCCTACCGTAGCCAAGTTCGGTGTCACCTGAGGCAAGGGTGTTCCTATGGTGGTTGACCTGAACCTCCATCGGTTTGACAATAATGAGCCAGACGTTGATGAGCCTTTTCGGTCGTTGGTTGGGTATTTGATGTGCCTGGCGAACCAGACTCGCCCGGACATCCTTAACGCGGTTCGAGCGGTGGCAAGGTACTCTGCAGCGCCAAGGCTAATGCATTGGCAGGCAACGCTACACACCGTCATGTACCTCAGGTCGACGAGCTCTTACGGCAGTACGTCCCAGAGGGGTTTGGGTAGCGGAGCTCGGTTGGAGTTGTACGTAGATGCGGACTATGCAGACGAGCCCAATGACCGGAGGTTCGACTCTGATGCAATCGTGATGTGCGCTAGGGCCTGTGTATCGGTTTACTCTAAGACGCAAAAATGTGTTACGCTTTCTTCTACGGAGGCGAAGTACGTAGCGATGGCCACGGGTTTCCGCGACATGTTTTTCATGCGACATGTCTGGAGTATATTTTTTCCGACCGCGATGTTGGGTGTACCCACGGTGAAGGAGGATACCAAGGGAACGATCCATTTGGCGAACAACCCTGCGACTATTCCCAACCGTAAGCCCATTGAATTTCATCACCACTTGCTTCGGGGGCGTGTTGCTAATGGTGAGTTAAACGTTGCCCACGTGCGGTCGGAAGAGCAGCATGTTGATTTTCTCACCAGAGCGTTGCACATGGTGGCGTTTCGTCTTCACCGAAATGTTGTGATAAGCTTGTTGTGATCTCACTCGTTCGATCGGTTTCCCGAGGATTTTGGGTATTTCGCGGCGATGTTTTGTTTTTCCTGAAGCGGGGAAGTGGGGAGTATCGTGCAGGGGGGCGGCTAGAGTTCGATTTTAGTGTTTTGATTCGAGATGTTTTTCTATCGGAGACCCGCTGTTATTTTTACTCTTTCTTACAGAGCACCTGGTACACAACAGAGGGGCTGATGCTATCGGGCGATGGGGTATTTATGTAAAGACGTTGTTATTGATTTGGTTTGAAGATTTTCCAAGCAGACTCTCGTTGGTTGGATTTTTCCCTTCCCTCCCGTAGTTTCTGTCTCATTTTTTCATGGGAGATTTATATTGAAGTTGAGATTGAGATTGCCGTTTCACATGAGCAATTTCAAAGCTGAGTGAGTTTTAATTGAGGTGATAAGCTCAACAGTGAAGGAGGACGAGGTTGCAACGGCATTTCACTGCACAAGCTTTGTAAGAGGTTAGGGCTAACCTCAGGACAGGGTTTCCTAGCGACAATATTGGTGTTCCGATCGCCGTTTTACTCTACGCAATAAATTATGATGGATTTTAAAATTGCCGTTCTACCCTGGCATAACACGTTTAATGTAATCTGGGGTGTGCGTTTTACCTGGCAATCTTTGTTGAGTTGTTCGGGACCTATCGCATCGCGCGCCGCGTAGGGGGGCGGTTTGTCATACGACGGATTCAGACACAGGTCTGCGAATACGTGAGTTTCCTATTGTATTGGGAAGGATTGACGTGCTTTGTGCTACGCTGTAACACCGCGGCGATAACAACTGCAATTCCTGGTCTGGTGTATTGAGATCAATTAAAAGATACCATACAGAGTACAGAACAAAAAGAAACAGGCTAATAAGAAACGCAGGCCAAGATTTACAGGAAAACAATAAATTCGAGAGCCTTTATGCTGAAGCTAGTGTAGAAGACTCCCCCCCGAATTAAGAAACTCAGTATAGGTCAGTATTCCTGCTTCTTATTTCTTAGTTAGGTGTCCCTGTACTACTCGATTGTAGTCTTCAATGCCAATCGTAAGGGCAAACCCAATTTATATACCTGGTGTAAAAGAAAATCCAACCACTAGTTGTGAGTCTAGTCGAAACTAACTGAATTTCTCCAAAATCATTTGTCCGGGCAATTTAAAAATTAGGCACCTAAAAGTCAATCATCCGGACAATTATATATTACACACAAGAAGTGCGGCCGGAGTATCACGCAACTTGCAAAGATGAGTATCGACCATCGATTTGATAGCTCACAGCTGACGTACATTAAATAGTTTTTAGAAACTATTACCCACGATTAAATGACCTTCCAGAGCTTATTTTGTGTAACACACTGCATCAAAAGTCAGTTGCTAGGACCATCTCCTCAATTAAACGACGTTTTTTTTGTTGCTCATCCCATTTATTATCTTCGCACTTTTGGTTCTCCTTCTCCATCCCTAGACGTAGCTCAGGTCCGACGTCACTAAGCAGGCTCTTCTCCCCCCTCCCGACTACGGTACGCGCCTTCGATTTATCGCGAGAAACATTCAGCAACTACTTCCCTCGTCGTCTCTCGTCGAATGGTACTTGCTCACTGCTCACGCTATAAAGCGCTCTTCGCATGCAGTTCTAGTGTCTCAAGAAATAAAATCTCCGTACCGAGCTTCGAACCCCTGATTCCACCTTTTTAGTAGTACAGTACAAAACACCTAACATATAACTAAACATGATAATAAGAAACGAAGGCTGAGAGGAAAATAAGAAATTCGGGAGCCTTTATGCTGAAGTTAGTGTAAAAGACCCCCCCTCCTAATTACGGAACTCCTCCTGGGTCAATATTTCTATTTCATATTAGGTGTCCTGTACGGCGGTATTCGAGGTTAACCACTAGACCACCGGGACCACCGGCTGAGTCGTACACCAACTGTCTGGGCAACCGTTCATTTGTGCTCACATTGACTCGCATAAATAATCAAGTCCGTGGTTACAGGACAGACTCCAGTCATTCTGAAGATGGAAGAATGGCTTGGCATTCTGGAGTATGGCGAAACGGAAAACGGAAATCTAGGGATACACGGGATAGGGGGGGGTTCCAGAAGGAGAATATTATCATGGACAGGCACAGCAGTAGCAGCCGCCGCCGCACAGCTGCACGTCTTGGGGCTAGCACCGGCAGAGAGAGGTAGAAGCGTGGTAGCGTCTACACAGCAGTGACAGCAGCAGCCGTAGGGAGAACCGACGGCAGGACCGGGAGGGGATAGGGAGACATGCACGTGGTAATATTGATCGCAACCCATCGACCGCGAGGACGAGGGACGAGTGGGACGGGCGGCAGGCAGACAACAATTAAACCGCCAAGTGAGCCCACGGCAACGGCGTCGAAGGACTGCGCGGAAAAAGGGGCAGCGCAGGGGGTGGGGGGGAATAGGTGGGGGGGGGTACCAAGGGGGCTGGGCACGATAAATACAGGGGAGCAGGATACAGCGGGGTTACACACGAGCCGGAGGGACAAAAGGCGGCAAGAGGGTCGAACGCGAAAATTGGGGACGGGTTCCACGGGGTGTATCGCAGCAAAGGGCGAAGGGGCATCCGGTGGCGACAATGCAGGGATGCGTCGCAAATACGTCGCGCAAGGGAGCTGGGAAGAATACAGCGACCGGACGGTCGTGAACTGGAGGGGAGGAGCGGGACGGGCACGCGGATCACGCAACGGAAGGGAGACACATCAGGGCGGCCGCCAGGGCGCGCAAGAGATGGGGTAACAGGAGGAAGGGAAAGAGTAGGAGGCAACCAGTCGGGGAGGGGGGGGGTGGGTGCGCCTGGTCAGGACGGGTGACAAAACGTGACAGCGAGGTTGACTCTTAGCGAGATTGACTCTTAGCGAGGTTGACTCTTGGCGAGGTTGACTCTTAACGAGGTTGACTCTTAGGGGGCGTTCTTACAGCGGAGAGGAGGACGTTTTGCGAAGGTGGTGCGAATGTTGGGAGGGGAGTCGCTGGCACCACATATCGATGAGGGGCGGGTGGCGAAAGTCGGGTGAAGCGAGGTTGCGAATAATTTGCGACCGGAGCG
>JBBMKB010078077.1:0-12910 GCA_037833945.1 Alaria marginata
GGGCGATCCGGAAATAAACCCTCAGTTAGTTGACTATACGTCGACGGCTGATGTTATACTTTTTTCTTAATTATATCTAGAAGGCAGAGAGCAAGAGAACAGACAACACACTACCGTACGTATATATATATATATATTTGACACGCAAGATAACACACCCCGATGCGTGGTACGATAGAGGTATTAATACTACTATTAGTATAGCAATTTTTGGCCATTTTCGTTTCTGAATGACGGGGTTCCTCAACCGAAAATGACTTACTTTTAGTATAGTATACTATTAGTATAGGAATGTCATTCTAGTATTACAATATGCTTTTTTTGTATAGATGGGCCACGGGTTTGTTCATCGGATTGCCCTTCAAATTTACTCAGAATCAAGTTTTTGGGTGAGGCTAAGAGTTCCTCAAGTCAGGAGCCGCAGAACCAAAAACGGTGGTATAACACCTCTACCATAGCGCAAGTCCCCATCGAGCGATTTTCGAAGGTTATCTTCTCTCAAACGGGGAGAGGGCACACACCGGGCGATCCGTCTAAGGAACCACCTCGACGAGATCATTCCACACGTCGGACAGATCACTATCTAGATCATCTAGATAATCTAGATCATCTAGATCCTCGACGAGATCATTCCACACGTCGGACAGATCACTATCTAGATCATCTAGATCCTCGACGAGATCATTCCACACGTCGGACAGATCACTATCTAGATCATCTAGATCCTATATCAGTCGGTATGATACGGTGTGCATGATCCAATGTAATAACGACAGATATAGGATCTATATGATCTATAACGGGGGACCATAGTAAATAGGACCTACGGTAGAAACAAAAACCTATATATTCCCCTATTTTTGGTAACAATATTTGGTCCTATTTACTATATAGTCTCCCGTAATAGTAATATATGATCTGGATGATCTAGATCCAGGAAACATGTGCTAAGTCATGCAGATCACACAGCTCCCACCAGACAACGTGATAAACAGGCCATATAGATCATATAGCCCAGGGATCTGTCTCGCTCTCAGAGGCACAGATCACACAGATCATGAAAAGGGATCTGATCTGTCCGACGCGTGCATCATTCCAAAATTAACAATTTTCGCTGTTTGTGCCCCCTTTATTTTGGACAAAATCGGCTCGGAAAATCATCCCAGGGACTTGTCCTATCTTGCGCGTTACAACGGCCATGAGATGGTGCGTGCTATAATACGATAGAGGTATCAACAGAAGTTTTTCGCAAAAACATATTTTCCGCATGACGGGGGGCTCGTTAACCCCAAATCGTCGGACTGTCAATCTCTTTTTTAACTAAACAATTTTGCTGTATACTGTTGGTCATATAGCACTACCTGCTAGACCACGTAGTCAGCGCTGACTGAGTGATCTAACAGGTAGTGCTATATAAATATACAAGGGGCTTCGCCGGCGGCCTGGACGGCCGCCGGTCGCAGGACTGAGTATTTCCACAACATTATTAACAGAAAGGATTAAGGCATACGATTCGATGCCAAGGGTTTAGGCGGTGAACGCCCACAGGTCGCAGGACCGGGTATTTCCACAGTGGCTGACTATTTGGATGCAAACTTAGGGTCCGCTGGCGTGTTAATATCAGTATCAAACAGCTCCTACATTTATTTCCGTCCGCTCTGATCTTCAAGCTATAAAAATTGCAATTTGTTCGCGCTCGAGTCCTCTCTTGACGCAATGCCGGCCATCCCTCTGCCCCCCCCCCCTGCTGCGACTGCTGCATAGCGTCTACTGCCTATTGTCCCTGTGCTACTGGCATTGTCATAGTAGTATCATACCTGGTATTCGTAGCTTCGGGGAAAAGCTTGCGGGATCTGGTGGTTATTATAGAATCCGTGCTGCTTCACCATTTGGATGGAAATGTACGGACCGCTGGCGTTTTGATATGAGTACTAAATAGATCTTACATTTCCGTCCGCCCTGATCTTCAAATGATAAAAAAAAATGCAGTTAGTTCGCGCTCGAGCCCTCTCTTGACACTGTCGTACCTACACGAGTATGCGACGGTGAGATGCGATGCCGGCTACCCCTCTCCTCTGCTGCGACTGCTGCATAGCTTCTGCTGTCTATTGTACCTGTGGTGCAGCTATTGTCATAGTATCATACCTGGTACCTGGCATGCGTTAATGACAGTTCTCCACGAGGCGTGGACGGCATTTGTTTCCGGGGCAATTCAATTGTGTCATAGATCCGAGCACTCAGCCGTCCGCGCCGGCTCCCACAAAGGTGGCTCGGGCAGGGTGGCCACCGTCCCCCGAGGGTCGAAGGTCAGAGGGGACATACCGCGAAGAAATTCGCGCAGACGTCAGCCCTGCCGTGATTTCATGCGCAAAAACGCTGACAGCTCGTCGATTTTCGTAGATCCGTCGTAGATTCAGACGTCGAGGCCCCGCGCAGGCGCTACGGCGCTCAGGCTGCGGATCCGCTACGGCGGCCGATGCAGGCGAGGCCGAGGAACGCCCCGGCGAAGAAACCGCGCGGAAAGGCGGCCAGAGGCCGGAGAGATCAGCAACGCAAAATGAGGCTGACGACTATCATGGGTATATTTATACTGTTGGTTATAGAGCACTACCTGCTAGACCACTTAGTCAGCGCTGACTGAGTGGTCTAGCAGGTAGTGCTATATAACCAACAAAGGATGTGTCGTGACTTCGATTCTCGGCGACTTTAAGTGGTCTATCAGGTAGTGCTACAGCTGAGCGGTCTAGCAGGTAGTGCTATATAACCAACAAAGGATGTGTCGTGAGTTCGATTCTCGGCGACTTTAAGTGGTCTAGCAGGTAGGGCTACACAATTTTGCTGTATACCTATCATATATAAGTCACGGGTTTGTCAATCCATCGGTTGGGACTTCCAGTTTACTAAAAAAAAACAGTTACGGGGGTGAGAGGTAAAGAGCTCCTTAAGTGAGGATGCCTCAGAAGGCAAATACTAATGGTGTACCTCAACCGTCCCACTCTTGTCAGAAAACAGTCACTGCACGTGTCATTATAGCAGTCACTGCTGCCAATGCAGCTCCCAGTAGCGCAACCATAGCCAACAACCACGGCCCGTGCTGCCGTCCACGACCGACCAATTGCTGTCGTACAAAGCAACGCGGTCTGCTCAAGTTAGGGGGGGGGGTACTCATTTGTTGCTTGCCTTAGTCATTTGACCATTGACCACGCATCCTTTTCGAGACGGAGCACCGTTCCTACTCCTAATAGAGACACCTCCAACATTTGGGCGCTCAGTGCGTTTCTTCCATACGTAAGGAGTTCATGTTATGCTGCCGTACCTCGACCGATCAAGTAGTTAGGGGTTTTGATGTTGTGCTGCCATCCTCCGACCGATCGAGTACACCGCTGTTGTACATAGATACGAAGCGGCGCGGGCGGCTAAAGTTAGGGGGTGGTGTTTTTTTTTGCCGGACCCCAATGCAAGCAGTTACAGGACACGCGCGTATGATATCATAGGATATACAAGTATAGCGCCAACTGCCGTATAGCGCCAACTGCCGTATAGCGCCAACTGCCGTACCACATGCTGCCCCCTCACACAATTAAAAGACCGCACTTCCGCCTTCGTACATACCTGGTATATACCAAGGTATACTATACCTGGTACCAGTCTGTCCGGAAATATAAGGTCCGTTTGATGATAAGTTTGAATACAAAACGGTTACTTATATTTCCGGACAAAGTGGTATATCATAGCGTGTTTGCAATGTACCAACTTTCGTTGGGTAGAGACGCGTGCTACTATTAGAATAGCACTTTTTTCTTTTTTTTTCTGCATGACGGGGGGGCGCAAATCGTCCGAATGCCATTCTTTTTTTGCAATTAAGTTTTTGTTGTTGTTGTATAGTACCTGGGCTATGATAGGCGTTTGTCCATCGGGTTGCACTTTCAGTTTTTACTCCGAACCAGTTTTTGGGTGACTTACTGATAGCATAGAGGTTTTTGGGTGACTTACTCATAGTACAGAGCTCCTCAAGTAATGACCATCCTCAGAAAAAAAAGCAACATCCCCCCTACCACAGCATGTGTCAGGAGTTTAGCAGGGAAACATGTAACTAATTATAGTATCGAAACCGTCGAACATCAAGGCCAACCCAACGCACGAAAAATAAGCGAACAATTAGGTGAAGAGTTTTTTTATTTTTAATTTATAACCTTGGTAATTGATTTCGTGGGTTGGTTTGGTTGGCCACGTTCGCCGGCTTCAATACTAAAAAATCGTATACTTGTTCCAACCCACAATAATTTGGTAATTCGCTGACACCCTATCCATTGCGTTTGGCATGGGCATGGCCAAACCACCTCACTGTAAGTGTTAGTAAATGTGCGATGTAGACTATACCTCTGTCGTGTTTTTCATGAACACAGAGCTCGTCTGCTATGATAGGAGTAGACATCGGCACGGACACTGGTCGTGCTAGATGTATGATGGGTGGAAATATCAGTTCAATGTGAACCAACACACACACGCACACGTCTCACCTCCGTTTCTTATTATTAATAGCTGTCTGTATCGTATATATATGCTCAACAGGTTAACTGTCACCTCGGCTGGAAATGAGGCGGGGGTTCGATACCCGGCGGACACGAAAACCAAAAAAAAAGTACATAGTATCATATATATTATACTATATTTTTTAAATAATGTTTCAAATACGTCAGCTGTGAGTTCGATCAAATGATTAGTCGATGCTCATCTTTGCAAGCTGCGTGATACTCCGGCCGCGCGTATTTTATAAAAAATATTTCAAATACGTCAGCTGTGAGTTCGATCAAATGATTAGCCGATACTCATCTTTGCAAGCGGCGTGATACTCCGGCCGCGCTTTTTTCAGATGTTTTCCTCTTTCAAGGTTTAGGTCAAGTACTAAATTGTGCAAAAAGTACGTTTTGTGCCTATCTATTTCTCGTGTCGCTGATTACGCGAGGGCGTGAGTTGGCAAAGTCAACGGAAATCGACCAGCAGTGCGAAGGATGAATGAACCCCGTGCGCGCGAAAAAAAATGAAGCCAAGTACCGGGAGGGGACAAAGGGATAACCTGTGACCACAGCTTGTTCAGAGGTCCGCCGAGGATAAACGAAAAACCTCCCACGAGTTGAGCTGGAAAGCTAAAGTCACGATTTAAAAAAAAAGGAATTTTATAAAAATTATTTCAAATACGTCAGTTGTGAGTTCTATCAAATGAACAGTCGATACTTGTCTCATATATTGACGTGTGTACCGTATCATACCACCAGCATGCATGCACGAGTGCCACGATAGGCAGAGTATCGTCCTCATTCACATGGAACATGAAACCGTTATTTCTCATGCTCGGCAAAGACATCTAACATACCCACAACCCCATTATGGGCGGTGCATGCCTTCAAAATAATGCGAGAAGGGTTCGGCATTTTCTTCCCTCGTCAATTCGCGTCGAGTTGTGCATACACGTGTTCATTTTACAAAATGTACCGCAGAAAAAAAGGATACTATTACGGGGGACCATAGTTAATAGGGACCTACGGCACACTCAAAAACCTATACATTCACCTATGTTTACTTACAATATTTGGTCCTATTTACTATGGTCCCCCGTAATATTACTATTGCATGTGACGCACCGAGTGTGCATGTTCTTCTCATTAAACGACTACTTCTATACATATAGACTATTAATAGTCTAAACCATCGACATCCCGACGCTAATTTTTCCGAGGCTGCTGCTCACTTGATAACTCCATACATCACCCAAAAACTGACTACTCGTGCACGAAATTTGGCATTGCAGCCCGCTGACAACAAAAAAAAACTCATGGCCTAGGTACAAAACGAGAAACACTGTGAACTAAAAATGGTATAATAGGTAGTATCATACAGATACTACAACGATATCGAGTAGTTCCTCAGTTGAGGAGCTCCGTCAGTCACAAAGGCTTCACACCTCCGACAGATTACGATCTAGATCATCTACATCATCTAGATCATCTGCTGTAGATCATCTACAGCAGATCCTATAGCTGCCGTTACGAGATGTTGTGCAGGACCTGTATACGAAGTATGTAGCTAGTACAGATCCAATCCGGGAAACACGTGCTACATCATGCATATCGTACGGCTCCCACCCAGCAACATGAGCTAGACCATACAGATCTTCCTGAATGATCTAGATCATCAAGTGAGGATCGATTGTCTGTCTGGCGTGTGAAATGTTTCAACTAAAAAGTGCCACTCGTACTCCTACCGTGGCTCGCGTCTGCAGTGAAACGCCCAACGTGACGGGACCAAGCAGCACATCACAAATCAACCGATTCAGGACGTACCAGAAACACGGTAACGGCTTGCAACACATCTTTACAGCGTTTACAATAAATCCAAGGTTTCCATACTATTCGGAGGCATTTTCGGTGAGGGGGGGGGGGGGGGAGGGTAGGCAACATACCAAATTTCCTGCTGTAAATACAATTCCATTGATCTCGTGCTGACTTCCGGTCAATGCCTCTACCGGGAAATACGCACTGGTATCACACTTACAGCGTGTACGTAGAGCAATACGAGTTTTTTACCTCTGACCCCGAGGAACACAAAACTTGTATATACCAAAGGGTACCCTTACTATCCGGGCTATCATACAGTTTTTTTTCTCTCTGAAGCAGTCCGTTGGTTCGTTTCTTACGGTTATATACGAGTTTTTTTATGAGATGTGTACGTACACGAGGGCAGTTTACGTTTCATCTCGCTGAGGGCAAAAACTACCTGGCGCCTGGCAGATACGGAATATACCTTTGCGGGACTTTTTTTAATAGCGACCAAAACAAATGTTAATGTGTTGTTTCCAACCGTCCACGTAGGGTCAGCGCTCGGCAGCAAGCACGCACAACTGCTGCTGTACTCTGTGTGTGTATCTTCGCACCAAACTGATAGTTTTACCCGTCTACACCCAGCACAACCAGTGTCCGTGCCGATGCCTCCTCTTAGAGAGACGAGCTCTGAGGTTACAGACCACAAGACAGAGATACGTACGCATTGCAAATACAGCAAGGTGATTTGGCCACGTAGTGCCAACCGCTATGATATATATATACCAGGTATACGTTTTGTACATTGTGCATATATAACTGGCACGCTTAAATAGTACCAGGTATACGGGTGCTACGATAGAGGTAAAACTTTTTGCCCTTTTTGTTTCTGAACGACGGGGCTCCTTAACCCAAAATCGTCTTCAACTCCTTGTTTTTCAGTCCGATTTTTGTTGTATATCTTGTAGGCCACATGGGTTTTGTTGATCGGGTTGCACTTTTTTCAGTTTACTCAAAAAATAGTTGGTGGGTGAGGTTCAGAGCGCCCTAAAGTCAGGATCCTCAGAAAAAAACGGGCGCACCTCTATCGTAGCATGAGTCAGTATACTTATATTATACGCGGGTGCGTTGTACACCTGATACTCCGGAGTGCATCACTCCTTGCCGTTTAGTTCGGGTACTACAGTAGGGGTTAGGGTCAATAAGGCGGTGGTGTGCCAGAGCAATATGACCGCCTTATTGGGGGAAGCCGCCTTATTCATTCCGGGTTTTGAGCCTTATTGGGGGAAGTCGCCCTATTAATTCCGGGTTTTGAGTGCAATTCCCCAGTCGTGCCAAGCGATTTTGACCGCCTTTTATATCGGGATACCGCCTTACTAAGACCGCCTTATTGGGGGCCCAAACTGTACCGGTAAACGCCGGGTTGCTTGGTATGAACGACAGCGATGTCAGGAGTACAGATTAATGGGCACCGTATCGCATGTTCGAAACACCGAAAACCGGATAGGAGGCGTTCTTCTCAAAAACGAAAAACCGGTTTTGGCTTGGCAGGTATTAGAACCTCCAAAACATTGGAAATCACGGCTAAATTTTCGATTTTTCCTCCATTTAAACCTTATGTATCTGGTACTTCCAAGGGCATATTTGGTTCTGTTCGTAACCTTGATAGCACAACTTTCACACTGTCATGTTTATATCCACGTTGTTCATTGCTGTAGGCTCGTTTTAGTGTGATGGATGCCCTAAAATATAATAAAAACCAAATAAAACAAAAAAGAGGCTTCGAAAACTCAAAACCGAGTAATTGCAAACGCCTGCGGGGTTTCCAAAAAAAGCGGTAAAACCGGTTAATTTTTATCCGGTGCCCCATCCCTAGTCAGGAGACATGCCAAACAAGGGAAAATACGCGCTGCCAAGAGCGTAGGGCCGAGTGTTCCTCACTAAAACCAAATAGTTTGGTGTTGACCAAAACGGTGTTATTGGTTTGGTTTGAACGTGTTATCAGCATACTCGCGTTTGCTGGATTTTCCACTTCCCGTAGTTAACGGTGACCTCTTTTTTCTTACCGTAAGGTCCTTTGGGGTCCAAAAAACGTGATCAAACAATCCACATGTGCGACTTGATTCTTCGTCTAGTGCGAGCACGCTGCAGGATGCGTAGCATCACGCTGCGCGCATATCGTACAACTCCCTGGACCGTAGTGTGTGGAACGAAGTATAACCCACCCCTAAGCCAACAGCTCGTTTTATTTCGTACGATCGATGCTGTCATCGTCAATGTATATTCCTCTAAATTCCCGAGAGGGTTAAGGTCCTTTTCCCTACCGTCATGGCAGGGTAACAAAAAGGACCTTTTCTTACCGTTAAGGTCCTTTTCCTTACCGTCATGGCAGTGTAAGAAAAAGGACATTTTTTCTTACCGTTAGGGTTCCTTTTCTTACCGCCTTAGCAGTAAAAATATATATATTTTGTTATCTTACCGTTAAGGTCTGCTTTTCTCACCGTCATGGCAGGGTAACAACAAGGGCAGTAAGAAACTTTCATAGCCGCAATACAATCTATATACGTCAAGACGGCAGTATTGGTTTGTTTGAAGGTGTTATCATTATCAGCATACTCGCGTCTGTTGGGTTATCTCCTTCCCGTAGTTAATGTTAACGGTGACGTTTTTCTTACCGTTAACGTCCTTCTTCTTACCACCATGGCAGCCCATACCACCCATGTATGGTACCAGGAATACTACTATGATACTCGTAGATATGATACTTGTGTGTGCGTATGTATATACCAGGTATATGTTTGTGGACGAGGAAGTATGAGAAAGTGTGATATTATACTGGTATTATATGTATATACCATGTGTGAGTCATGTGTCATAATCGCTTCGTCGCCAACGGGAAACAAAAAAAAAACGAGCAGCAAAACGGGTCGGCGACTGCTGTCACGTTTTCTACCGTTATCTCCCTCTTTCTTGGCGGAGGAAGCGCCCACATCCTAGAATGCCTGTCCTATAGTGAGCGGTGGGTGCCGGCCCCCTCGAAACGGTTAGCTAGCAAATATGTCAGGAGACGCCACTTTCACCCCTTGACGGACGGCAATTTTCCAAAAAAATACCTTGACGGACATCTAACCACTAGGTTTTAGTGTACACAGCTCGGTTTTACTCCCTTGACCGCTGAATATTTTTCCTTGACTGACCGTCTCTTGACGTCTTTGTTAGCTAGTGGGGGTACTCGTATATATCACGCATGGCCGTGGTCGTGAGACGGTAGACTCTTGTATCCCTACAGTGCCGAGACGGAGCTCGTGGGGTTATCACCGACCAGACCGACAAAGCTTGCACCAAGCGCCACGCGCCGTGAGGTGCTCGGCGAGTTGCATCCTAACAAGGGAGGATGGGAGAGAAAGAAACAAGCCAATCACCACAACCACCACCACCACCACCACCGAACTACCGGCATGTTTATATATTTCATCTCCACTTCAGACTCCGATGACAATCCCATCATGCACAAGCCATATGCCTGCTACTTGCTGCTGGGACGAGCGAGAAAGAAAAATAATGAGTCGCAACAGGCCATAGAGAAACGTCAAAAATAAAAACCACTGCCAAAAAAACAATCAGAAATAAAAAAAATCATCAGTCAATCAATCAATATATCAATCAAATTGCGAACCCAAAAGCGAAAAAGGCGGGACCCGTCAGTCAAAAATCAACCAACAAATACCCCAAAGGCCAAACGCAGGCTCTATATCACAATCAGGCCCACAAGCGCTATTCTTCGTGGTGGGGTTCACTAAAATCAAGTAAAAGTAAAGTCACCGCAACTTTTACCACTGCGAACATCATACCACATTAAAATTAGGGCTAACCTTCGTGGCGGGCCTCACTAAACTCAAGTCAACTAAAAGTCACCGCAACGCAACCTCAACCCTTATGCTACTGCAAGAATTATCCTACTCTAACTTCAAGTAGTATGTTTGATCCCAAAACCTGGGATTGAGGTGTAATACTAACTGCACCTCCGTTTTAGGGGTCTACAATCACTTGCTGGAATGATTACACCAGGATCATTTGAGGAGTTGGAAGCTACTGGGGGGGGAAACACACACACTAATTCCGAGTAGTTTGTCGCAAAAAACGAGGGTGCGTGCGGTGCTGAAGGGCGTTAAGTTTGCCCAGATGATAGCCAATAGAGCCAGCGTGCCAAGACGCAACGAAGGACGCCGGACAAGATGCCAAAGATGCGGTGCAAACCAAAAGCACACCGGGGTGAACCCCCTTCACCCACCCCATTCGAAGCTGCGATCCATATGCAAGAAAGTACGCATAAGGTGCCGGAGTCTGCCTCACAATTAGTTCTTAGTAGAATACAATTCGCCCCTTCATGCGACGCGCCGAACATCCCACGGCGCTTCGAGCTTGACGCACCCGACATCTGCCTGGTCGGCGAAAACCCGACGCTGCTCCGTCCCCGCATTGTAGGGATGCGAGGGTCTATGGTCATACGACTACGTCTATGCTCGAAATGAGTACACCCTGTGCTGGCCGGGGCGACGGCAGTGGGGGCGGCGCACGCCAACAAGGCATTTTTTCGTTTTCCACGCTCGCGTGCGTGTGTTCTTCACATTTTGGGAACTTAAAAGGGAACAAAAACGTCGGGAAAAAAAAGGGGCCAGATTGCGTGTGTGTGCGGGTGTGTGTGTCTTAACCCTTTTACTACTGCAAAAAATGATCCTCGTACACTAAATCCAAATCAATTTATCGCCAAAAACGTGGGCGCAGTTCTAAAAAGGGGTTATTAAAACGTACAAGAGTCATCGAAAAAGAAGTGACGAAAACGGTATGGGTCACACGAAGCAACCCGAGCTGCTGAGGTAGAGAATGTAGGCGAGCTGCTACTCGTACATACTATTAATGGAATATACGCCGCAAGGAGATACCCGACACGCACCCACCGTATAATCTCACGTACATGCAAGGTTTATTAGACTTGCACGTATGCCAAAACTACGACTGCCGACCTCGAGCCCCCCAAAGGGTTGGGGTTAGGGTTAGGGTTAGGGCTGTGTCTGGGGTCGGGTTAGGCAGGGGCGACGTGAAAGGTTAAAATTGACGACAGATACCGTTTTGTACTGTTTTGTGCCGACCTGCACATAGGGAGAGCCGCGATACATAAAGCGCTAATTGATTTTACGTGCAAATCTAATAAATTTTGCACGTACGTGCTATTTCACGGTAGCCGCCCGACACGCACGCAACGCACAAGTATATAGCATGATACTGCTGCTGTTGCGCGCTCCCACTATTCGTAGACGATCTATATGACCGTACCTGACGTAGTTTTTGGCTGCTATACCTGGCTACTAAGAGGCCTTGGTGACTTCAAGGGGGGGGGAAGTGCACACCTCGCACAGATCAGATCCCCATTCATGATCTGTGTGATCTGTGAATTTCAGGGCAGACAGATCCTTTGGGGTCTACATGATCCGCATGGCTTATAGATCATGTTGCCGGGCGAGAGTCGGACTATCTGAATGATCTATTAACCCATTTAGAACCCCGAACCCCGTCCCTATACTATTATCAAGTAAATGTGTCCCCAAAAGGGGTTTCCAGTTGTAAAAGGGTTAATAGCACATGGTTCTTGGGGTTGGATCTGTGCTACGACAGATCCTGCACAACATGTGATACCACCATGGCGACAGATTTGGATCCAGATGATCTACTGAAGGTCGTCATCTGCCCGAGGTGTGGAAAAGTGTAGAAAACATACCGTATAGGACACCTAATAAGAAACAGGCTAATAAGAAACACAGGCTGGGATTTACAGGAAAATAAGAAATTCGGGAGCCTTTATGCTGAAGCTAATGTAGAACACCCCCCCTCCTAACTAAGAAACTCAGCCTGGGTCAGTATTTCTGTTTCTTATTACGTGTCCTGTACTGTACTTCGCGATGTTGGCTTCGGCTACACGAAGCAGCCCCAGATGCTGGGAGATGGTGTGTCCAAACAAGCAGCGCAGGGAGATATCGTATACAGCATACAACATGATGCTTACCTGATATCGTATACAGCACGCGTACAGCATGATGCTTACCTTGCCTGCCTCACGTTTTTTCTAAGCGGTGGAGAAGGCCCGCAACGCCGACTTTTTAGGCCGATATACGATACCAGGTACTTACTACTTACTGATATGTCAGGGTCCCAAAAGGGTGAAAAGTTGAGAAAAAAAAAACTGGAAACCGTTCTTTTTCCACCCACATCTACATCCAGCTCACACAGGAGTAGCAGCAGTGTCTGTCCTGACTGTTTCATCCTATTAATAGAAAAAAATATCAGATCTACCAGGTATCTGTGGTTTACAAGTGTACAACCTAAACTTTGGTCAATATGCTAGTAGTCTAATAGTCTACACTGCTGTATATACACAACGAGAGTGTTTCTATAATTTTTTATAATATACGATACGAGAGAGAGAGAAACTACACAACCTGGCATGACATGTGCCAGATATAACCCGAGCATCAGGCCTGGGCTGGACCTCTGCTGGTCTGCCACATATACAGGGAGTACACAGGGAGTATAACGTG
>JBBMKB010078088.1:0-12909 GCA_037833945.1 Alaria marginata
AGGCCGACACGATCAAAGATTTTCTTGCCGCTCCAAGGTTTTCCCGAGTTCATACATTATTGTATATATATCTATATCGAAGATCGTTTTTGACTTTCTGGCAATGCCGGTGCATACGGTAGGTTGTGATCAAAGTCGGGGTACTCGTACCTCGCTTACGAGCGGTACGTACGGTAGTTCGCGACGATACAAGGCAAAGGCGCCGCCGCAAGCCTCGTGAAACATTAAGGTTTGGTCTTGGACAGGCACATGACGACTTACTCGTGACCCGCCTTTCTTTCTCAAAAGCACACAGCGACAAAAGTCTGCTGTGTAAAACAATCTGCGTTCGCGATGCACGGAGGACTTTAACTTTTATCCTTTTACATTTCGTGGTTTAGCATGCCGACTACTACGCACACCATGTATGTGTCATACATTGCCTCCATGCTTCCCAATACACTTCCTCGCGGCTTGCACGCCATGACATGTAGTTGCGGCGATTCGCGCATTGGTTCAGGTAGACCTGACAAGACCAGTCCTGGGGTTCCACCTGCCGCGGCCTTTTCGTTTCCCTTTTTCGTGACAGCTCGGGAGCATGGAAAGCGGCGAGTGAAGCTCTTCGTTTGCCCTTTGCGCCTGGAATAGCCACCTATTCCGCGCTAACCCGCGCCTGGTTTCGCGTCAACGTATCAAGATACAAGCATCAGCTGCTTTGGAGAGACGACTCCAAACGTTAAATCGCAGCGTCAACATTACGGTCGTACTCGTATCCTTTGCCCTTGGGTTTGTCTTGACGGAACGGTTTGTAATTTTGATTTGTGTCGTGCTGTTGTGACGTCATGTTGAGTTCCACGGGCTGCCAGGACGGTGGTGCTTCAGGCTTGTGTGGTGCTATTGACGTGTGTGTTGACATCCATGGCGGTAGGGAGGGCGACTTGGATGTCAGTCCACATGTTGCTCTCGCTGCAGAGCTCTGTTGTGCCGTTACGAATGGATGACTGACATGTAAATACCGCCGGCGCGTTTTAACTTTGAACAGATTACAACTGCCCGCCATGCTGTTGTTAAATGTCACAGGCGTTGTCATCGTCGCACACGGAATAATACCCTACCAGGTGTTCAAATGGGTATTGAACCATGCAAGGTTAAGGTTTATCATGGTGACTTCAACCGATAAAAAGGCGAACTGTTACGTCAGTAGGGCACCGCGGCAGCATATGATTCGTCGCCATCTCCGTCAAGTTTCGTATCTAACCGCGCACCTGACATGAAACGCCAAAATCACGTTTTCGTCATATTGTGCTTGGCAAGAAAAAAATATGCGCCCACCTCGCTATACATTTCACCAGATCGCCATATATTACCAGGTATTGCAGAGTACTCGTAGGGTAAAGTTAACATGAACTGAACGTATCCTCTCTTGCCACTGTAGGTCTCGCAACAAAATATGGTGAATCTTGCTAACATCCGCCGTGCCTTCACCAATCGCCCGGTATATTTCCCATATACACTACCAGGTATATAGTACCAGGTACACTACGTACTTCGTATAATAGTACGTAAACTTTGCTATACCAATTGCCGCGTTCGTCGCTCCTGCCGCTTTCCTCTACCAACTCCCTCCGCTGTACCCCGGACCCCAAAGCTTTCTACCGACGCTGTTCCGTCGCGGCTTCGCCTACCGCTAGCTCCGAACCTATCAAGATCAACGCCCCTCGGCGACCTTCGTGAGACATCGTCTCCACTGTCCACGCCCCTCTTCTCCTCTCGCGCGACGTGGGAAGCGCCTCTCGACGATGCCTTATCGTTGTTACCGTTACTGCTGTGCCTCGTCGAGTGTCGATTAGAAGTTTGCTCGCGCGCTGGGGTGGGATCGCTCGCTGCAAACGGCGCGTGCTCGTCAGGCTGTCGTTGTCGGTGTCCTTGTCCGGTTTGGAGTGTCCATCGAAGCTTGTTCTCTTCCTCGCTGTGTATCGTTGGGGGGGGTGGGGGGGGGTAACGGGGTGGGCGCTTGGTCTAGCTAACCCTCTTACGCAACAGTTATCCCACACTAATTCCAAGTAGTTCTTGCCCAAAAACGTGGGTGCACTTCTAGAGGGGTTAAGCCAGGGTGCGAGAAACCCATAGCTTTAATCTGAAAATAGAACGACGGGACCAACATAGGGCCCCATGCTAAGCTGAAATCGTTCTGAAAATCAAAGTGGTGCAGGGCAGATCACATGTATATGTGGCCTGAGTGCGGACGCGCCATGGAAAGATACATCGGCACCGTCATATGATACCTACAGCGGTATCACAGAGTACTATAAATTGCTGCACACATTTCCTACCGGCTGACCTCGTGCACATGAGCTTATAGCTGCTACTACTGTAGTGATATTTTTTCTGCATTTTTTACGTACGGCGACGAAGCGGAACGCACCAGGCCAGCTCTCCCCGAAACATACTCAGCCCAGAACACACGGGCCATCAGTGGGTATAGGGCGTTTTGCTCGATAGCTACTGCAGCACGTCGTGTGAAGTAGCCTGCGAAATACGCAAATAAAAAACCCTCGACACCCGTACTACAGTAACTACCGCCACAAAACAGCCCATCATAAAAAACATATTCGAAATTTCACCTTACATACCAGAAATCCCACCATACATGCTCGAAAGCTCTACAATACTAGATTTAGAGGCCCACTCACCAAAATTCTAGGAGGAGCTGCTTTCTGGCTCGCCCCCACTGCTCCCTTTCCCGTTTTTCCAGCTCAAGGCGCTGACGCAAATCTGGAGTAACAGTTCGAGTGGAGCCATGGACGAGCAAGCAGGCTGGTAAGCACACCATCCATCTCGCCTCAAGGCGTTCAAGGCTTTTTAGATCGTATATCTACCCACTAAACAGCAACGCGAGAGTACACCTATTGCTGTTATTAGTAGCGAATGACGTCGAGCTCTTTCTCGCGAGTGTTGCATCCCACCGCTAAACACTTAGTCACAGCTCGCGCACACGGACATGCATCCCTTCAGGGGGGAAAAGTATGGGCAGATGATCTTCTGGACACCGCTGTACCTCACGTTTGCTGTACTGTTGTAGTCACCAAGGAGCACTACAGCGGCATGCATATCCTCCAGGCTTACTATGAATACAAATATAATACTGGTTTATGTACTATGTACGTATGGAGACGGCTGCTTTGCGAGGAGGGCCAAGACAACCACCACTCGCCAGCGAAATCAGGCCGTAGGCGACGCAGGCATCCGGAGCTCGCCGCGCCGGCGAGGGACAGACTTTCTTACCGTACTCGGCTAACGGAGAATCCCCCAACCCTCCGTTCATTGGCCATGTGCAATGTGATCTCACCCCCTATGGTTTCGTCCCTGTCTCGCACGGCCTTGTGCATCTCGCCTTGCTGCGCCGCTACTTCGCGTAGCTTCTTGACATCGTCGCCAAACGCCGACATCTATGCGAGACAGCGAACGATAAAGTAGACAGAGCAGAAGTGACGTGGGAGGGAGAGTAGAATGTGGGAGGGAGAGAAAAATAAGAAACGATCCCAAAGTTGGTCGTGCAAGGGCGGTGCGGTGGTGCACGTCTTCGAGGGGTGCGAGTGTCTCATGCTGAGCTACACACAACAGTGATTGAAGAAACGGGCTCGTCGATCGACGCGCATCGTCCGCCGTAAACCAAAACAGCTGCGACCCGCTCTTTGGCTTACGCTCGTCGTAGCGACACTGCGCCACGCTTGGGCGGTTACGCTGGTCGTGGCGATGCTGCGCAACGCCTGCAGGACCCAGCAAACGAAAATGCCCTGCCTCTTCGTACAACCTCTTCGTACAACAACATGAGCTCCAGTATCTGACTGTACCTCGTTGCGGTGCCTGGCAAGCTGGCGCGATTTTTCCGCCGCGTCCGCTCGCGCCTCCACGAGCTCCAATTTGAGCCCTTGCGCCCGCCTGGCAACGAGGTCCATATTTCTTGCGGCGACGAGTTGTTCTTCCTTCTTGGTCTCGTCAGCTGCCGAAAGTGTCGCTCTCATCCCTCTCACCTGGAAGCGGCCAGACCCACAATGCCAAGATGGGTCGATTCGTGCAAGCTAAGCGTAACCACAGCGCCGGCAAAGCATAAATCAGGGTATCGCATACGCATGATACGACAATAATACTTTATTTAGTATTCTGATATGATATGTAGACCCTTCTTTTTGTGGCCCAGCTGTAGCGACCAAAAAAACGACAAGTGCGGTCTAACCAACCGCCTACAGTCAGTAGAGCTTACCACCTATTCGAGAAAATGGTTGAGGCACACTGTGTACGAGACGAAAGGGGTTAACCCTACATTGGTTGCTTGCGTTTGATTGGGTTGGGGTTGGGGTTAGGGTTAGGGTATATATAATGCGAAGAGTATGTCAACTATTTTCTCGAATAAGTGGTAAGGTACCCTCCCTACAGTCAGTAGGAAAAGCGTGCGACAATACAAGTACCATCATGCTGCGGGAGTCTCGTACGTGCATCTCCCTGCGTTGCAGTGCGGACACATACCCTACTCCAGCAGCCCGGGCTGTTCACGTGGCCGATTGCCAGTATTTTCGACACTCTCCCCCTCCGACGCTCCATTGGGGTTGATACTCAATACAGTAGGGGTCCCTCAATAAGGCGGTCTGAGTGAGGCGGTATCCCGATATAAGGCGGTCAAAATCGCTTGGCGCAACCGGGGATTTGCGCTCATACCATGGAATGGATACGGCGGCTTCCCCGAATAAGGCGGTCATGTTGCTCTGGCACACCACCGCCTTACTGTATCACCCCTACTGTAGTGGTATGGATATAAACTAAAACATAAACTCGTTTGGGCTGGTCGGTGGATAATCATTTTTCCTATAGTTTTTTATGTTGTACTTGGTCGAGCTTATAGGAACGCCTGTGCTCCCTCTTTTCAACTTGCGGCACCCTCCTGAGATTTCAAGCCAACCACATCCCGAAGGGGAAAGCTTGTAGAACATGTGCATACGTTATTCACGTGTGGTGGAATGTCGCCACTGCCCAGACCTCCGTTTACCTGCTCCTGTGCCAGCCTGGCTTCCTTTTTCGCCTCCGAGGCTTCGCGCTCTAGCTCCCTCGTGTGGTGTTCGGTCTCAGCGAGGCTTAGCCGCTGCCGTTGGGCCAGCGAGGAGAGCTCCTTCATCCGCTCCTGCGCCTGACCTTTCTTGAACAGCAGGGATTCTTTGTCCTGACAAGGGTGAACACATTATTCGTGTGTGGACGGAATTCAGCGCCGGGCACGAAGGCATGATACACTGTTGTAAACATAGAGGAGGAAAGCGGAGGTTGGCAGTACAGACCGCACCAGCAGTCTATGGCTTGAAGGGATTCCATGTAATGGTCAGCACCGCCAACAGTACACATATCCAGTTTCCCGCGACAACTTTGTACGCATGGCAGCAGTATAGTGGTACCTTCCATGCACCCATGGCATGGGTACCTTCGGACGAACGACGCGCAGGCATCGGCTTTCGCCCAAAAACTCAACACCATTGCGGCACGTCGTTAACAGTTTCACCGGCGCTAACCTTGCGGGCTGAGTCGAGAAGCCTAACGTGCTTCGCGACGGCTGCTTCCATGTTGCCCTTGGAAGCCTCAAGAGCGGCATTGGCCTCTCTCAATCGCGACGCCAGCGACGCCAGTTCAACCCCAGAATCAGCAGACTGCAGACAAGACAACGACAAAAAGATGCAGAAATCAAATCGAGAAGTCAGATGTCAAACGGGCTTGGGCAAGGCTCCAAAGAGACGGGCGAGCTCCTACTGTGTACCACGACGAAAAACACGTTGCTGTACCAGAAGCTTTGCCCCCTAGAGCCAGCCTTGCCTGGGGGAGTGAGCAAACGCTAACCAGGTTTCCTTAACCTCTGTACTACTACCAAAACTGTCTCACACTAATTCCAAGCGTTTGTCCCCAAAAAAGTTGGTGCAGTTCTAAAGAGGTTTAACGGTGCACCATCAACCTCAAGCCGGTGTGAACAACCTCAAGCCGGTGTGTACCACGCTGCCTGCTGGATGCACCCCAACGGTTCCGACACCAGGGCGAAATTTTGACGCCGACGACTCTGGGCGTGAGCCCTGCCGCCACTTACGAATGTATAGCAACAACGCGAGCTGATTAACCCTCTAATTGTACTGTTGCAAACAAGAGTCTATTACAATTCCAAGGTAACATGTCCCCACAAACGTGGTAGAGGGTTAACCCGGCGACAGAATACGGGTGCATCACGCCTTCGAGGTGAACCCAAAACGACGGCGACCGAAACCGTATCCCAGGGCGTTCCATCCACACGGACAATGCCCCCCCCCCCGCCCGACACCCCGCTTGTCCAGCGCAGCAGCACAGCATGCGTCGCACACTAGGCTCAGACCAAACGCCCCATGACAGTTATAGGCGCCGCACCTTCTCTTCTGCCCGTCTCTCCGCCATCGCCGCCCTCTCCTCGCACCTCGCACAGGCTGTTTCCAAGCTGCGGATGGCCAACTTCTGCTCTCGAGCTTCTCGGTCCTTTTTTGAGGACAACATGCAGAGCAGATCGGAGACGTTAACCCCTTTGGAACTGCCCCCGCGTTTGAGATAAAGCTACTTGGAGTTGGCGTGGGTTTGTTTTTTGCAGCGGTCAAACGTGACAGGTTTAACCGTTTTAGAGTTGCACCCACCTTTTAGGGGTCAAGCTACTTGGAACTAGTATGGTATAATTTTTGCAGTAGTAAAAGGGCCTAGGTGGGTGTGCGATGGCGCCGACCCGGCTGGTACGATCAGTCCGTTGCGCTTGCGACAAGCGCACTATTCGCTGCGGCCTTCTTTTCACCCTCCTATTCGCTAACAGCGGTCCAGCCCAAAGCTATGCCTTTCGTGTTGTTGCATGGATGGAGCAGTTGTTGCTCCGACCGCAACATATATATGAACAACTTCAAACTGCAGAGCAGTTGCCTTTTAAGTTACAATGCGGTTGCCTTTCAAGCTGCGGTGGAATTGCCTTTGAGCTTGCAGTGCAGCTACTGATGTATTTCAAAGTGCGGTGCAGTTGCGGGACACCAACTCACCACCCACCGCAATGGGACCACCTCTTTCCATATACACATGGACACCGCTCAGAAAACGTTAGCTCGGTCAGAGACCAACGGTACATACGTCGCTCACCGCCAATGCACTCGAGCTTTTATGGCGAATCCCTGCAACCAAAAACACGACTCAAAACGTATGTATAATAGGCCGTGGTGCTATGTTTTACAACTGGTCGCGCTCGATACATAACACGATAGAAGGGGGGACCCCGACTGTGGCCGCCCGGGTGGTCAAGCCAACGCCTCTTTAGCACGCTAGGCTCCCACAAAATGCCACCACATGAAAATGAGATCTGACCACAACCGGTATTTCTTCCACAAGATGCCACGACATCAATTGAAAACCCAACAAGCAACTGGTACCTGATCCTCGAGCTTCTGAGACTGCGCCCTGGACTTTTCCTGCCCCGCGCGTCGGTCCTGCTCCAACTCGACCACGGCCTCCCGGAGCTCGGCGAGGCTCTTCTCTCGGGTCTGGAACGCTGACGACGTGGCCTTGAGCCGAGCACGCAGCTCAGAAACCTATCAGTATATATATATATATGTTTTGGAGTTGTCGTTGTGGTTGGTAAACTCAGAAACCTATTGCTTAATGTTTTGAGGTTGTCGATGTGGTTGGTGCACGGAAGGTGAGGTGGACCTCGCGAAGGGCATTCGTTCGGGCACCAGCTTTACCGGCGAAATGCACAGCCGAAATCTGCGGATAACCCCTCTGCGCGACGACGCGAACGCTGCGTCCGTCGTACAAGCGTCACTGGTGCTATACAAAATATATCTGGGATCTGGCCTGCCTCTACAGGAATACGAGGTCCGCGCATGGCGGCCAACGCTACGAATACGACGCTGAAACCGAGAGTCAGAGCTCCACGAGGCTGACTCGTATTCATAACTTAGTTTTACCATCGTCGTCAATATACGACGCAGCCACCGTACGTAGCCTAACCCACCTCGTCCATCAACCGCCGCACCACATCCCGCCCTCCCTGAGCCCTGAGCTCCTGCATCTCGTGTTCTGCATTCCCAAGCTTGCGCCTTAGCAAATCCGCCGTACCCTCTTCCTTCCTGGCTTTCTCCTTTAGCTGCTCTACTGCAACTCTCTGGGCACGCAGGCTGCGCACCGATCCTCTTATCGCCTCCAGTTCTTGGTCGGAATCGTAGTTGGGGCGATCCAGGGCTGACTCCGTGCTCCCTCCTGGAGCGTGTGGGGCACCCGTGTAGCACAAGACCAGGGAAAGGTTAGGGTTGGAAAGGACACGCGCTCAAAGTTAACGGTGTCCCGCATGATCTCGTTTTCATGAGAGTACGAGTTGGCCCCGAAAAATATTTTTACACAACAGTCTTCTTCTGTCCCCATCCGTCTTCCATGTAGATGTGATACCAGGTACAATACATGCTGGTAAAGCCCTATTTTTATATTATGGTATATATGTGCTGCCGCGTGACTACGAGATTGCGAGGGTACGGTATGACAACTCGAGCTGTGCCGCAAGCACATAAATGGGGAATACTGAACATGCTCGTATGCAGTACTCATAGAAGTATGCAAAGGTGCACCTGATGTCTTTTCTACCCCTGCAGGGCTGAAAGGCGGGTACTGCGCCGTTTTAGCGGCGGCGATGAGGCTTGAGTTATCGAGGCCCGGGAGAGCAGCAAGGATGTCGAACGACGATTCATCCGCTACCGCTGTTGCCCAGCATCCTGAAAACGGACGTGGAGAGAGCACAGAGTAAGTATTAAAAAGTAAAAAGTACCCAAGTATCAGGTTGATACCCGCGTACCAGGTACCAGGTACCTTGGTATGCAACAGCGTCGACAACAGACATCACGTTTGCCTCACACGCACACCGCGAGCAGGATTCACTTTGGGGCTGGCTGATGGCAGGAAACAAAGCATATACGTACGGACGTGCTAATGCTACTGTACATGTGTAACTGACCAAGTGCCTACAGTCTGCACCGTGGTGCACAGCAGTGCACGTGGCATGCTGCCCTTGGTCAAGATGAGATCACTCGATGACACGCTCGTCGTACTGGGAAGTTCCTAACGGATTTCGAACAACTCGGCCTCATCGAGCCTCTTCTGTCCTGCTGTCGCAATTATCAACAGAAACGTTCTACATGCACGCATGTAAACAATACCGTACTGTGTTTGCGATGGAACTCGTTTTAGGCTGTGCGTTGTGCCATGGATTGATGCTCGCGGTGTTGCGGACTGCTTGGCGCGAGCAGGCAGATAGAGTGCGGCCTGTATCGTGTACCAGTACCAGGCTAAATGTATTTTGAAGTTACAGCAGTAGTATCATAGTACCGAAACCGCCAAATTCACCGAGGGCCAACGTGCCTCGTTGCTTTCAAACAGCTTCTGATGCACGCGCTTACCTGATGACATGGCTGCGTTTTAACCCCTGGACTATCCCTCTCTCATGCACTGCTCCAGCATCAGAGAAGCCCGGAAGGAATACCACTAGCTAAATACCACGGCAAACCGAACCGATACGGCGATACTCCCGGGCAGGGGATGTAGATGAGATGTTCTTCGTAAGCGTATGCCTACAAGTCTTTACGAAACCCGTTTCGCGAATTTCGTCGGCTCTCTACTCTCTCTCCCCTCACGAGCTCGAGCCCCAAGGACGCCCGCGACAACACCTCACGGCCAACGCCTGCATAACGCCAAAGGAACGATGACGTTCTCCCTGACTGAGAATTTGCCGTTCCTGGCGTTGCCGGTGACTTTGATAGCCCTCAAGGTATGCCGTCCCCACCACCTCCACATGTCGGCGTTCTCGGTGCATTTCTCCATTTGCCTCCTATTTCGGCTGAAATCGGCCAAAACGTGCCCCGTCCACCCAGCGTTGCCTCGCGGCTCACGGTCCTCGGTTGTCGTTATGCGTCACGCAACAACGCCTGGGTTTGTCCCCACCCAGGTTCTCAAAGAAACATGCATGTCGAGCCTCAGCTTGGCGATCTGTAGGCTTGCGTTCCTAAGGCCTGAGAGGTTGGAACATTATTACGACCATAATCTTTTCTACCCCGTTTGGTTGCCTTCCATTCCCTCCTGATGTGCTGCTGTGTGAGGGAGTCTCTCTTTCCAACTTGCGTGATCGCTCGCTGCTTGCTTGAGGACCGCGGTTGTTCATCGATGATATGTACGAACGTGACGCATGTTATTGACGTGCTGTCGCCCCACGTATTGCAGGTCTTGTACGGTCTGTTGCACCCCTTGGCGTTCTTCGCGCTCGTCGCTGCCGGCATCGGAGCCTACCTGTTTTACGCAGGGAACAAGGTAAGGCAGGGCTGCCCCCGACGTTTTTGTGTTCAATACCTACCCTCCCCACCCTCACTAGTATATACCGTATGAAGCTGCATGGGGCGGGAGCACTTCCCTGTACTACAGACAGCCGCAGATACGATTGTTAGCGTCTACTGCTGTAGGGGCAAACGTCAAAATATGACAGATATCAGTCTGTCGGCCCAGCGGGTCAACGAAGGAGCCAATGCTAAAGATGGAGGGCGGGTTGTCTCGCGCTTTCGTTGCTCCTGTTTTCTGGTTTCGGTTCTTCTCCTGACTATTATTTCACCTGTTCGGCAAAGTTATTGGAAGTTTTTGGCCAGTTCTCCTCAAAACGGGTTGATTATTGTGCTTCGCTTATAGCTTTGCCCCGCCCAACAACGGTAGAGCTATAAGCACTGCCCACGTCAGAAGCCTCTGTGTGGCTCTATGCCCAGGGCAGCCTGGCCAGGGTGCGCGCTCAAGGCCAGGGTGATTCGGCGGATTAATTTTATTCATTTGTTCTGTTTCAGAACATTCTCGCCAATTCCTCCGGCGGCGGCTCAGTTGTCGGCTGCTTTCTCCGTGGCTGCTTTCTCCGTGAGAGCAGCTTGGTCTCGATCCGTTCCCTTCTGTGCTTCCAATTTTTGCTTGGAAATTCTGTCCGGCCGAGCCGATGGATCGGCACTAAGCATGACGTAATGCACTTCACGGTTTCCTATTTTCTGTCTGCAAACGTTTGTTAATTGATTCGTGATTCGGGTTGGCGTTTCAATTATTTGTTCTTGATATTTTGACTTGTGGTCTTGCGGCTTGCGGTACAAAAATTACAATATTTGCTCGCGCCCAAGACATGAGGTGTGCTGTAATTAGCGGTGCAGTCTGTGACTGGCTACTGGCGACGAAACGGTTTTTGGGCTTGAACGAGATGGTCGCTGGCGTTCGGTGGCCACGCTGGGGCGTTTCGTAGGGATGCCGTGGTCCAGGCCACCGTCACTTACGGACTCCCACGTACCTGGTAGTATACATCTCTAACTGGCACCGCCGATTCCTGCTGTGTGCTATGCCAAAACAAACCTTGGCGCATATGACATGACCAACAACGCCGAAAACGCTCTAAAATTATACCAGGTATACTGTATACCAGGTACCAGGTATGTTGGTACTTTTATCGTTTTGAAGTAAGCATACCCCGGCACGTGAGTAACGAGTACTACGGAATAGTTGTACCTGGTCCGTAGTACCGGCACTCGTGCATGTTTCTCGCCTTTTAGTTTTATGTGTTTTGCGATGCCGTCCGAACAGCGAGCAGATTGGTAGACTGATCGATCACCGTTTCGAGTCTCCCGCGATGATATTCTAGGCACCTGTCCGTGGAGATCTGTTACGAATACTTGATGCACACCGGACAGATGAAGATCTAGATCATCTAGATATACATTTGCCGTTATGAGATGTTGTGCAAGGGCCGTATCATACAGATTGCATTCGGCAAACATTCGCATAAGAGCCGTGTCACACAGATATCACCTGGCAAACAGATGGTGGAGACCAGATCAGGGATCTACATGCCCCGTTTAGATCTTCCAACGGGATCTGATCTGTCAGATGTTTGGAGTAATATCATTAGTAACCTACAGCGTTTCAAGTAATAGGCGCGTTGGTGTTGCTGTAGTACCAGGGGTACGTTTTTTGTGAGCGGAGCTGGGACATCTCATCGCAGTACATTTGGTATTAACTACCAGGGTACGGATGATGGGAACTACTAGTACCAGGTATAGTACAATGCGGTTAGTACATCTCATTGCGGCACGTGGTGCTTGTAAGCGGTAATACACCCGAGAGGGCTGTTGGTGCACCTGCTGCTGATACGAAACATGATATTGTTCATGTCTACCGGTACAATGTCAATGAGAGCCCCCCCACCCCCCCCGTATTCCTGGAACGACATGAACGCCTCTTCACAAACAGAGCCCCGCTGCACAGAGGACTGCCAAGCGCGCGGAGGCGACGGCTGACAGTCTCATCCAGGAGCTCACTCAGGAGGAAGACAGGTAAGGCAACCTTCAGTAGCGTCTGTGTGAGCACGGAAGGAATACAGCGGTAGTTGTACACGGCAGGAAACGTGGAGTGGTTCGTGTATAATGTTGGAGAGCTGCGTCAACAGTACTTTGTTGTACTCACACACGAACTCAGAGGTGAACAATCAATGAAACTGCTGTCAGTTTTTTTTTCAAACTTGACAAAAATCCATCGAGAATCTTCAGGTTTATGTTGAGACGACTTAGCTGCGACTGCGTTCACCTTGAGGTAGAATGTGTATTTGTGAGTCTGGAGCCTGATGCCTCACCTTTGGGTGCTGCACTCGAGTTCCAACGGTAAGTCTTCTTACTAATAATAGACGCAAATGCAACCCTTGGCACCGTATCTGCAGGACGACCGGTCAGTGTTGCAGCCTTGCCTGGCCCTAATACCCCCCCCCCTTCCCCCCGCTGGAGGTGTCTCTATTAGGAGTAGGAACGGTGCTCCGTCTCGAAAGGGATGCGTGGTCAATGGTCAAATGACTAA
>JBBMKB010078099.1:0-12909 GCA_037833945.1 Alaria marginata
AAGCACCCCCGGTGATGATATTTTCAAAGGTCAAAAAGTTATCACCGGGGTGTGCTTTCATCCGTGTTATACGGTAGTCTGGACGGGAATCCTCAATCCTCAGGACTTCCACATCTCAAACAACACCGGCGTTGCTGCCACGTCTTAGTAACTACCTTCAGTACGTACCGGATGCGCTGATCTCATCCACACGCTATTATACGAGCAATCACATGCTGTGTACGGTATTACATGGACTCGTACATTTCTAATTATATCAGGTATATCATACACAACGACAGAGTACGCAAATAGACTCACCATTTCTGCCGAGAGCCTCGCCAGCTTGTCCCCGAGCATCGCCACCGCTTCGTCTCGTAACACCCGCTCGGCCTCCTGCTCCCGCCTCTCCTCCTCCTCCTCCTCGTCCACTCCCGCCTCCTTCACCCTCTCGAAAACGCCTCCCAGAATATTCTCCAGCACCCCTTCCACTACCCTCTCGGTCGAGTCCGGTCCAGCCGTCCCATCAGCACCCTCCGCAAGCACGGTCTCCGACAGTAGCCCCCAGGCCTCTTGCAGGGACGCCTCGAACCCGGCTAGCTTCTCCGCAACGAGGGCAACAGACTTGCTCTCGCCGGCAAGTCGCTCCAGCTGCTCCTCCACCGCCTTCCTCGCCCCCACCGCCTCCCGGTGCCGTCGCTGCCAGTCCCCGAGGTCCGCGGAGGTCCTACGGTGCAGCGACCGGAGCTCGTCCTGCAGCGCTGATACAGCAGAGGTATGCTCGTTTCCACGTCGCGTTGATTCCTCGGCCAGGACAGCGCGTTCCGCCACGACCGACGCGCACCTACGCCCTGACGCCGACAGTTGCGCCTCGAGCTCGCCGACCTGAGCGTCCAATGAGGCTTTCTCGAGGGCCCACTGCGCTTGCCCTGCACCGCTGTCGGACGTTGCTTGGTTAAGCTCGTTTGCGTCGCGGAGAGCTTCGTCAAGCTCCTCCCGCAAGCTCTCGGCTTCCCCGCGAAGGGTGGCTTCTCGCTGCGCGGCTGCTGCGAGTTCGGTCTTCGTTCCCGCCATCGCCACCCCCCGCTTCGCCAGCCTTGCCTCGAGCGAACTCCGCTCCTCTCGCAACAATTCGTTGTTGGTTTCGAGGTTTTCGATTCTAGCTTTGAGCTGTTCGAGGTTCCCGTCCCCTCCGCCACCGTTGACGAGCTGGGTGCGCAGCAGGGCGAGCTCTTTGTTGGCCTCCTCGTGGCTCTTGAGCAAGGCCGTATATCGCAAGTTCGTCGAGGCTGTTGTAGATTTGAGGTCGCGCACACGCTCGTTCCGGCCATCAAGAGCTCGCTGGGCCAGCCGAAATTCCTCCTTGTATTTGGCCGCCTCCGATTTGGCGAGCGTGAGCTCGGCTTCGAGCTGTGAAGGATGTCTGTCCTGCTTGGTTGTCGACGGGCGAGTCTCGTCGGCTTCGGGTTGGAAGACTTTGAAGCCGGCACTGGCGTTGGCCTTGGCTCGCCTGGGCGTTCGTCCTTTTCCACCAGGGACGTTGGTCGCGTTGGCTTGGACATTTTCCTTGTCCAGCTGTCGGAGAACATCCGGCGAGAACAAACCTCCACGACCTGCATCCCTTTCTCCCGACATGTTGCTATGTGTCCCTGCTGTGGTGCCTGATGTCCGCTAGAGCCGCACCACGCTACGGCGAAGCGCGCAAAATAGAGTGGGTGTATTGGTATTGAACCAACGGTCGATACTTAACGCCATATTATCGCTTGGAAACCCCTCGAAAACGTTTTTGCTTGATTTTCGCAAATATCTGAGATCTGTCGGCTTTGAAGCCCAGCGGCAGCACTGCTGTGCTGCCCCACTGCTATGCTATAATACATGTTCGTATACCTCGTGCTGTGAGTAGCCAGAAGGGAGCACATGAGCGTTATTTATCCAGTTTTGGCACGACTACAGTAGTAGCTTCCGGCTGCAGACGATATGTAACACCCTGTCCGAAACTGTAAGGGCCGTTTTGTATTAACACATGTATCAAAACGGTCCTTAAATTTCCGACACAGTGATATGTTCGAAGTTACGGATTCATCGTCGTGCTGCATCATATACCACAGTTATACAGAGTCCTCGACCGAGCTCTTGCAACTTGCAAGGGATACGTTCGTACATCATGTGTACCTGGTACATGATGGCTTATGGAATAGAAAGCTTAAATCTCCCATCCAGCACGTCGGACAAATGCTGACCTTCCTAACCAATCAATGGGTTGGAATACTGCTGTTGCTGTATGTGTGCGTATGAATCATGCACATCCTACAGATTGTCATGTGGAAACAAAGTGTTGAACAGATAGATAATGGATCACAGCGTTGGTCCCCAATCAAGGTACAATCTGTAACCTGCTTACAAACCCTGCAGGGCACACGCATGACAATATGAGACCACTCTCTGTAGATGACGCTGCTATTATCGCGGATGCAGCAGTACAGATCATTCAGATCGGCCCAACCAATCGGTAAAAATCCGACGTGCTCCGTCCCGGCATTGTAGGGATGCGAGGGTCTATGGTCTTATGACTTTGCAAGAAATGAGTACACCCCATGGAAAAGTGTACCGATGATTATGCAGATCCGTGAAAATGATCTGTGCTTGTAAGGTGATCTGCGATACCTATAAGGTGATCTAGTCTGTCCGACGTGTGAAGTCTACAAAAAAACACGAAAGCCTACTCTTGTTGTTGGTCAGAATTAGCCAGCGACCGAGTTTTCTGAAGTGTAATATATTCTCAGATATTTTAAACCGTCCGCCCCCAAACCGCGAAAGAAGACACCTCGCCGGCAACCGCCGACTCAATATCAAGCCAACAGAACCATAAATACACCTCGCCGCGTGCTCTCGCACTACTGCCGATGCATTGAAAACACACATAATTGTTTAACCGACGTCAACGTGCAGTCAACCAAAAGTCAAGCTTTTCAGCAGCTCGTCGCCCACAATCAGGATGTTGTTCACTTCACACATAATTCTTTAACCGACGTCAACGTGCAGTCAGGATGTTGTTCACTTCATACAATGTTTCCCTTCCACAGAGGGCAAGGGACACGGCGAGTACCGATGATGGCTATTAATATCAGAGAACGAACGGAACAATCGGAAGAAAAAAGGAAACAAGCAACAGAGGAACAACATATATATTTATATATCTTGTTGATTTGCCCAATTGCGCGAAGCGTACCATACACATGATAGATATGGCAGTAGTGGCGCATTTCTGTTTCAAGCTTTGAAACGCGAAACGCCCATGCTCATGGAGCGGCATGTTCCAACAAAATAAGCCACCAGGAGCAAGCTTGCTTGCTTTTAAAGTCGTATAAAAGAGAATGCGGGGTTGCACGACCCCAAAGTTTTTGGTCCAGAAAAAACGCCCACACGTTGAGAGAACCGCAGCGCACCCTCGAGCCCACAAATGGAGCACCTGGAACATTAAAAAGAGCTCGACAAAATACCAGAGCAGTCGCCAAACCAGTGCGACACACAAAACTAACAGCGCAAGGGTGGCCCTTCCGCCTCCCTCGTGCTTGATGGAGCCGGTACCAACACCCAGCCAACGTCTTTACAGGTCCGGGTCGTCCTCGAGCGACGGCAACGCTTCTGTATTCGGCGCGGGCGCAGCCGCCGCGGCATATATGGTCGCAGTGGCGTCGAAGCCGTCCGGTTCGTCCGGCTCCGCGTTCGCGTTGTCCAGCGTCATCGAATCCAAAAGTTCCTCCAACCGAACCTCCTCCTCGTCCATCTCCTCCACGATCTCCATCCCGCCCTCCGTGGCAGCGGCGGCCGCCGCTGTTGCATCGCCCGACTTGTACAGGTTTACCTGTCTTCGCATGTCCTTGTCGCTTTCAAGCTGCTGTAAGAAGCGCTCGTAGTCTCGCTCGGCGGACGCTTCGTCCCTCGCCGCGCTTACCCCCCCCCCGGTATCGCCACCGTCTTTCTCCAACTCCCCGAGCTTCCAGTTTCTGTCTCTCTTCCCGGCGCCGTCGGCATCGGTTCGTGGGTAGACCTTCCGCACGAGGACAACGTCAGGTAGGCTCCCTACGAGGGCGTTGGCCTCTCCCTCCGGGAGATTTGCCGAAGAAACGTCGTACCCTAGCACCGTGTCTCCCGCCCTTAGGATGTGTCCCAAGTGGGAAACGGCGTGCACGCGGTCGTCGTTCCGGCCGAGGTCGCATTCGCGAGCCAACTCCACGTCCGCCACGCGCGCTTTGCGAATGCGGTGTCCGCGGGGTGCCGTGGGACGGACCTTCTGCGGGAGAGGTTCCGTGGCCAACACGACGTACGGCACTAAACGCGTGCTGCTGAGAATCGATGGAAACTCGTACCGCCAGTACTGGAACAAAAGGGAACGCAGGTCAAGGGAGGCGAGTTGCACAGAGGAGATGTTAAGGGCGTGTTGTAGTAGTTACGATAGACACTCCCTGTTTTGCGCCACTGGGGGAAGCGCTGCTGTGCGTTATGATAGGCGTTCGTGCATTGCTTGTGACAGGAGCTACGGTGGCGTCGCCGGAGGAGTTGTTGGCTGCATGACAACAGCACATTGCGCAAACCAGTCTGCCAGTCGGGCGTCTGCGAAGGCACACGCATGGGCGGCGGGACGGGGCCCCGACGGGACGGATGACCGCACACCCGTCGAAGAAGAAAACAAACAAAAAGGGCGCCATTTATGGCAGGTGTCTTACTGCATCCGCAAGGATTTGGAAGGCTAGTCACAATGCGTCCAACGTACCAAGCGGCTTCGGATCCGTAGCTAAAAACTCCCGGGTACAACTACGGCATGAAGCCGGAATACAGCTCGTTCAAGAACATCCAAACCACCTCTTGCACTACATAGCTCAACCCCCCGGGGCCAAAACGCGCTCGCTGCCTACCACGATCGACACTACCACGCGAAACACCTGACCGCATGATGGCCGCAAGACGACACGCCCAAAGAATGCAACATCGCGAAGCATGCCCCCATGTCCCTTTGGTCGAAGTGGTTGCATAGAAGGCGCCGCAGGAGAGCAAAGGCATCCGGCCCTGTGGCTCTCCCAGCCAGGGCTCAACCTAATAAGAGCAGCCCAGCGGGCTAGTTGGTCTAATACCTTAACACTCACTCAAAACGCATAGCAGCGTTTTTACTTTGCACTGCAGGGACAGAGCCGGCAAGGCCGCTCGCTTATTGGGCGAAGACCAAGAGCATCTTCGATAAATGCAAGACAGCAACAAAAGTACTAATTGCGCCAGGCAACACGTCTGCCGTGCATACTCATTAAGCGGAGTCGCTCACCTTCTCCTCGGTCACGTCCGCCGTTTGCGCCGTAAGGGGGTCGACGAACTGCACGGCGCTGGTGACGCGCTGAGTGGCTACCAGGCGCGAAATGTTGCCAAGCTGTTCCGCCAAGCGCTTCGGCAGCAGCACCAAGTCATCCTTGCACACGGGCACGAGGGTGACCAGGTAGGTGTAGTGAAAGTTGAAGATGTTGGAGTGGTTGTCAGCCGAAACCAGTTTCTTGCTGTGCTTGACCTGGTGCACCGAGTTCGTTCGCAGGGGGGGGTGCAACGAGCAACGAGAGTCAGTCAGTGTCGGCAGGCACGTCGATGATACGCGAAGCCGACTCTTGTTGTACTGAGTAGCTTAGAACAACAGCGGTATAAATCTACTTTCGTAATTTCATTATTTAACCCTCAGCCGAGCGATCGTGTAGTTTTGACCGCGGGTCAAAGCTAGGATACTTCCTCGCTCCCCATACCTTTTGCGGCATTAGTGGCTTGAGGGGAAAATGATGTGCTCCCTCGCCTCTACAATCGGCGGTACCATCAAAAGATGTTGATGAAATAACGCACAGAGAATAACCTGCAACTCGTCGGAGACGAGCGCCGACTCACGACGTACTCAACAAACAAGCAAACTTAACCATGCGATTTTGGCAAATGCATCTTACGTCGCACGCACTGACTCGCCTTTGTCGGAACAACGCCTTCCAAGAAGTCGACGAATCGCGCGGAGTGGCTCTTCTCACCGAAGTAGAAATCCATGCCGTCCCTAAACGTCTGTCATTACATACGCGGGTAAGTAAGTCGGCAACGATCGACGTGTCAGGGGCGATGTGTGGAGGCAAGTTAGTTAGTCATGTACAACATACCTGGTAGACAACATAGCCATCACGAGCAATTAGTATAACAGCGACTCCTACTGTAGTTTCTACAGCAGTTCTCGTTCGTAGTCAATACGTGAACGGGGCTATTTGTCTTCGTGCTAACCGCCGTGCTGTAGCATATTTGCGTTTGCCCATGTTTGTTAGATAAAGGCTGAAAGTCTGCTCCAAATACTTCAAGTATGAATACGAAACACGGAGAAGGCGGCGGAACCAGCCGGGGAACGAGGGATGCAGCATGCTAAGCAAACAGGACAGCACTTGGAAATCAACGTCCGCACGCGACGGTCGAGCCTGAAACACCGGCCGAGCCGCCTCGCTATCCCAACTTCACGTTATAGCAGTAGTATTCAAATATTAATATTAACAAAGTGGTATCGCAACTTGAAGCACGGCGACGGACCACACGTCACACCGAGTTTATCAGCTTTCGAGACAAAACCAGGGGTAAAAAGTACCGGTACAAGGCAAGGCTTCACGTACGTACTCGTACACAAGGCGAGCTCACACCTGGATGTTAGTGCACTGGCTGTGCGCGCTGTGCTTGAGAATGAGTTGCTCCAGATAGAAGAAGGTCCTTTTGTGGTCAACCCTCTGTCGGACCTGCACGACCGCCGTCCATGTGTTGTTCGTGAAAGCAGCGGCGCAGTTCTCGCACTGCTGATTTCGCACGACGAAGGTAACCGCCATGGCCTGCTGAAGGACGGCGCCGTTGCCGACCTCCTTTTGCACCGTGAGTTTGAGCTTGAGACGCCGACTGTGCGGCTCCGTCCAGATCCATGAGGCATCTACCAGCTTGACTTTCTTTAGTCCATTTACCTTTGCGGGGGGAGGCGGGACGATTGGGCCGCTTGTCAGAAGTGCCGCTGCTGTGCGTGCTGTGATATGATATGATATGATATGGAGACTGAACTGCCTGTATAGTCAATAGCTGCAAAGCTGCTCTCCTCGATCGTCTAACGAAATGAACGGAAATATAGGGACCGTTCGGGTATAAATTTGAACATAAAACAGTCCTTATATTTACGTCTATGGTGGTGCACGACATGTTGATAACAACGTACTTACTGGGCCGACGTGTGTACCACCCTCGCCAGGGGTGGAGTTACTGCTGTACCCAGGGTATATACTAGTGAACACGACGCAAACATCCCATTACAAGAAATGACTGCACACATACACTGCACGTCTACTGTATGTCTACTGTTTCGCCCAAAACGAACGCACAGAGCCCAGTGGCTAGAGCTTACCTTCCGCAGGCATACGGCCATTAGCTCCCGAGACTCCAGCTCCGCCTCCACCCACGGAGGACGGAGATAGCGCTTGCACCCACGGCACTGGTGCATGGTCAGGTTTGTGGCAATCCCCTCAGTAATGTCCACCTGGGTCCTGATGCACAGCACACACATGCTCGTCGGGTTGGGGGGGATGGGGAGAGAGCACATGCAGCAGAGCACGGTCGGCATCTGCTTCTCAGCCTCCGCTGGGGGCGGGGCAGGTAGGCCATCGGTCGGTGCAACCTCCATGTTGCTGTATTGGTGATTTGAATCTCGGTGTTCTTTCTCGATTCCTGCTCGTGGGACGCCGAAGCTGCCACGAAACTGACGGCTGAGCCAGGCGGGCTCAGGAGATGCGGTGACACTAGGTGGAGAGGACTGTTGATATAACTCCCCAGGGACAGAAGCTGAGTGCGGTAGCCGCACAGCCAATATGTATCGTGGCAGGGGACGTTTGAAAATATTCCCGGGTTTGTAAAGGTTTCTGCCTTCTGGCGATATGGTCTGTGGTCTGTGGTGTGTCGCGTCCTGCTCACAAGCCTCACGCAACCCCCTAGGAAGGACACTCTTCAACTGTACCTATACCTCTCGGCAACATGGGAGACCAACTTAAGTACCGCGGCCAGCTGGTGGCCCACGAGGACTGGGTGACGTCCATCGCCGCCACGTCCGAGGTGAGAGAACAATACGAACTGAGAGTCTGTGTGGCTCTTGTGCAAGACGTTAGCGTTCGGCTGGTATCGAGGCAATCTCCTCTCATCAGGGTACCAACGCATAGGCATGTCTTGTCGCTTCCTCCCTGCTTTGATTATTCTGTAGGCTGCAACACTGCAGCAGCTATCATGCCAGTGTTGGCATTGCCTCATATTCTTACAGCGTACGTGCTTCTGCGAACGTGTTCGTGCGTTTTGCGTCTCGATGTTCTCGCACCCGTACCGGGGAAATTCCGCAGCGGCAGTCAAAGACATCCTGAACCACCAATACCGAACAGAAGTCGAGGCGAAACTGCGCGTAAGGAAAGGGCCAAACCAACAACAGCCCCTTCCTACAGCAGCAGAAGACATAGCTTGTTTGTTCCTCTGAGCTAGGTGTCTGTTCATTATGGAGTGTTTGCGCATGTGTCGACGCAGTTGTGCTTTATAATCACGCGCAGCTTCCCCCCTTTCATTTGCCACCGATGATCAGGACAAGGACATGATCGTGTCGTCCTCTCGCGACAAGAGCATCATCGTGTGGAAGTTGCAGAGGGGCGAGGACCAGTACGGTTACCCCCACCGCTCGCTCACGGGCCACTCCCACTTCGTGTCTGAAGTCGTTATCTCCTCCGACGGACAGTTCGCTCTGTGAGTGTCAATTTGCACGGTTAGCAGTCGTAATGTTCGTTGTTGTCACGAAGGGTACGTTGGGTACGGGTGATTTTGTGTTGATTTTTGTGTGCAAGTTTCAAATCACGTCCCGAAGAGCAGAAAGCGAAGGCCCTGTAAAAACGAGAGAAACCTATCATACGCGTAGATACGATGTGCATCCTTAATTTCGGGCCTGTTACTGTTTTGTCAGAAAAGGCGCTTTCGAGTTTGCATTCACCACGTACCTGCTGGTTCACAGGAGCGTCCTGGTAGTCTTAAGGAAAGCCCCAAATCAACTTGTCCGTATGTTTGGTAGTTATGGCCTTGCTTAACCGTCCGTAATTATTGGCTACGATGAGTGCATACTGTACAAGATAAGTAGTGTGCGGACGTTACGTTTTGCTTTGTGTAACAGTGATTTTGTTGTGAAATAAACCATGACCCATTACACACACAAAGGTCGTGTCATCGTCGTAATCGGAGTACAAAGAGCAACAAATAAATCAAGTGCCTCTTCTTGCTTTTCCAGGTCCGGGTCTTGGGATGGAACCCTCCGATTGTGGGAGATCCAGTCTGGGCGCACCACCCGCCGCTTCGTGGGACACTCCAAGGACGTCCTTTCCGTTGCCTTCTCGGCTGACAACAGGTAACAACATGAACAAAAAAGCTTCCATATTGTTGAATACCCCAAATGTCATGAAAATCGTCGAAGCTCAACATGTGGTTGATCTTGTTCCGACAAGCACGCGGAAAACTTAAACTTAACACTTGCGCGTGACTGGCAACTTTCAGTCGCCGCGTCTAGTTAACATGAAAACCAAAGATTTGTGTGCGAGTAATGCTTTTATACGATCGAAAATAAAGTCTCTAAAACAGAATTAATTGGTCGGACATTTGCTGCACGCACGCGGCGTGTTTAGTCAGCGCCAACGTTGTTTAAAATAAACGAAAGCCTCATATCTATGTTGTGTCCACTCGCTGAACTTGTTCCACTTTTCTTCGATTCGACCATCTCACAGGCAGATCGTGTCGGGATCCCGAGACAAGACCATCAAGTTGTGGAACACCCTCGGAGAGTGCAAGTACACCATCCAGGAGGACGTAAGTTACTGCCATTTATCACACCAGGGATTCAGATTAAGATCGCATCACCAGTAACATTCACAAAATGCACTTTGTTCGCGAAGAGCACAGCAGCTGTTCATATGGTTACGTAGTATGAATCGCTGTGCCAGATTTGCTCTCAAAGTTATGAACAAGCTACATATTATACCGAGTTCTTGATTTATTTTGTGCGATTAGGGCAGGATATATGTTTTGCGGCGGTTAAAGGGTGCTGTATGTTCCTTGCATGGTATCACGTTGAATGTTAAATAGAGACCGGGTCTCAGCAGGCGTTGCCCCTCGATCGTTATGCATTCCGCCCAAAATGGGGGGAGCACGGTTGGCGAGGGGTGTCATGAACCCGAAGAATAATTACCTGCGGGTAGCCAGTTTTATAAGCCTGCCCCGCCTTCTTCCTGTCGGAGCGCAAAAAATTGCGCTATGGCAGGGAGGGGACCCGTGCGTGGTAAGACCTGTCGATTGGTACATTTCCCGCGAAGCCATACACGTGGTATGCTCTGCGTTATCAAGTTTTATTCGTAGAACCAGTTTCCTGTAGCGTCTTGACCTTGATCCTTCTTGAGGGTGTTTTTTTATTCTCTTCTCCGAGGCATCGTGAAGCGGTCAATAGGACGAGACGATGAAGATGGTCGAATCCCAACACATGAAATTGCCTGTTTTTCTTCCTCGCATTGCCTTCGGGGAGGCCATTTTGAGGAGAAACTCTGTGTGACAAGCCTGTGGTGTGTCAAATGTTCTGTGCACTACTGACTTCAACCTTTACCTCCCGCTTTGTGCCGCGTGCGACGTCATTGGAACAACAACGAGCAGGGCCACACCGAGTGGGTGTCGTGCGTGCGATTCTCTCCTTCGCCGTCTGCCCCCGTCATCGTCTCCGCGGGTTGGGACAAGTTGGTCAAGGTCTGGGCCTTGTCCAACTGCAAGCTGCACACCAACCTGATCGGCCACACCGGGTACTTGAACACGGTGACCGTGTCGCCTGATGGCTCTCTCTGTGCCTCTGGTGGCAAGGACGGAACCGCCATGTTGTGGGACCTCAAGGAGGGCAAGCGCCTCTACTCGCTCGACGCGGGAGACATCATCCACTCCCTGGTGTTCTCGCCCAACCGTTACTGGTTGTGCGCCGCGACCACCGCTGGCATCAAGGTAACAGGGGCGCGATTTTGTAGGAAAACACTTGTGATTGTTGTTCATGTGCGTTCAAAGCTAGGAGAGTATGTATACAGGGTTAAGTTTAATGAAAATAGCATGCAAGTGATTGCTTGGCTAGCGCGCACGATTGCTATAAAACGCAGTTTCAGATTGTATCTTGAATTGCCAGACAAGCAGTATTTGACAACTTGCGTCGTAGTATTCCTTTTCAGACAGTTGGTAATATTATTTAAAATGTCGCGTTTTTGACCGCGGTCGTCTGCCTTCGCAGATCTGGGATCTGGAGTCGAAGGTGGTGGTGGACGAGCTCCGACCCGACTTCCCCGAGGTGTCTGCCAAGGCCATCGTGCCCTACTGCACCTGCCTCTGCTGGTCCAACAACGGAAGCATCCTCTACTCGGGGTAAGTTTCTAAGGAGGTTGTTAACGCATGATTGTCCATTCTCAAGTGTACCTGATCGGTATCCATCGGATATACACCTTCAAGTCCTACTTGCGATTTATCTTCATGTAGAAATACTCGCCAATAGTGACATAGTGCGCAGCCGCAACCAGTGTTGTCGTGCTGCGTGTTTGTGTGGTGATGTGCTGTCGAAAACGCTACCGGACGCCAGCTTGTGTTGGGCGAGATGCCATGTGAACAATACAACCGAACCCTAGCTTAACCCTCTCGTCCTTTCCCTTGTTAAATGAACGCTTACCACTGCCCTCAGGTACACGGACGGAATCATCCGCGCGTGGCACGTGGCTGGCAGCCTCTAAACAGAGGAAGCTTGTGCTTGAAGGCGTAGCGAAGGCGTTAGAGGCCGGAGTGTGTCGGATGGGCGGTTAGACATTTGTCGCAGACACTGCCCGCTTGCGTGAGGCTTGTTGGTGGTGATTGGTGCAAATAATTGGATCCTATCTCTGTTCTTTTTCACGGCCAAAGGAAAGGATCTTCGGCTCTCTTTTTGACAATCTCGATCTTTAGGGCTTGACCAGACAGTGTGCGCCTCACGCCAGGTTTGGGGTTACAGGCCCGTAGCAGCCTTTTGTATGAATCTGTTGTAAATACACTTTAAAGCGATCAACCTTGCCCCATTTTTGGACTTAACTTGATCATTTTTCATCTGATAATGTTCCGAAACGGCGGTTAAAAGCTATACTCTGTACTATTCAAAACATGAATGCTTGTATGTTTCCTTCTGTGTCAGCGTATGACAGGTGCAGAAGTTGTCCAATATATATCGAAAATACTTCCAACCAAGCAGTGCCGCCAGCTAAAATGTAAATCTTGTGAGGTGCGAGGTCTCCTTGAATCTCTTTTCAAAACGAATTTTGCACACATTGAACAGAGGAGACTTTTTTTTTGCTCAGACTGTTCTTGTCATTGTCGATGAATATTATCGACGTTTTTTCTATTTTTATGGTGCCGGAAGGTGTGAAGCTGATTTTACTTGAACGGTCGTAACTTTTGACTGCGATCGCCGATTTGAAAAAGAAATACATCTCCATGAGCTCCTTGATGAAACGAGTAAGCTTGGTGAAATAGTTAATTTTTGATTTTATTTTTGTTTGGCAAAAAAATGTATATTATATTCAAGTCAATTTTGTTGCCCAGAAAAAAAAAACAAGCGACACAGATTCGAACTCGCGACCTTGGCTACTAGACAACGGATTAACCAGTAATTTGACCACATAGCCACGAAATCAAGTTGATTACCCCTAGAAACAAGCTTATCTATAGGACATACCTTCACGGGTGTCGTATCCCAAAAACAAAAAAAAATGTCGACCTCCGTCCCACGTTGTCGCCAATATGCCCCCACAGCTTTTTTAATCTCATTATTAGACTAGAAGTGGGCTA
>JBBMKB010078110.1:0-11169 GCA_037833945.1 Alaria marginata
AGCTGTGAGATCGAAAATTTGGGTCGAAACTCATCTTTGCAAGCTGTGTGTGATACTCTGATCGCGCGTATTACAGGGTGTGTATACACCACAACGCACACAGCGCACACCAAAACAACGACGGAGGCGGATTTTTTTTCTGGTGGGAGACGCGAAAAAAACAAAAAACGATCCACGAAGTTCCAGATGTGCCGTTTCAACGCTCCTATTGGTGAAAATGGGTGAGACGTTTCGAGCAGTGCTGCGGCATGTTTTTTTTGTTTTAGCCCACACCTTTCTCACTCACTGATGGGGGGGGTCCTCAACTGAGAGGTAATCTATTTAATAGTCCGATGCCTTTCCACCTGATGTGCATTTTATAGCCCATGGGATTGTGTATCGAGACTAGTTACAGTTTCCTTCACAGCCAGGTGTTAGGTGAGAGGTATAGAGCTCCTCAAGCGAGATGTTGGGTGATATTTGTTTTGTGCTACCCCTGCCGTACAAGCTTTGGTTCATGGTGCTAGACGCGTCTCCTTCAAGATGCTGGCGCGCGTGACGTCCGTCTTGAAGACGGCACCAACAGCCCCAAATGCGCCATGTCAACGCTCTACATGTGCCGCTTCGACGAAGCTATAAGAACAAAAAGGATTGAGCCGTTTCATCTTCTCGTTCATGATGCTGGCGCACATGGAAGTGTCAACGCTCTACATGTGCCGCTTCGACGACGCTTTAAGTAAAACGCTCTGTATGTGCCGTTTCGACGACGCTATACGAAAAAAAAGATTGAGCCGTTTCACCTTCTCGTTCATGATGCTGGCGCGCATGGCCATTTCAACGCTCTGTAAGTGCCGCTTCGACGACGCCTTTTAAGTAAAACGCTCTGTATGTGCCGTTTCGACGACGCTACATGCAAAAAAAAAGGATTGAGCCGTTTCACCTTCTCGTTCATGATGCTGGCGCGCATGACGTCCTTCTTGAAGACGGCACCGATGCCGACGGCGAAGACCGGGATGGGCGGGTCGCACTCCTTCCTGAGGAACTGCATCAACGCTTCCAGGGCACCCAGGGTGCTGGCCTGCACCATCACGCCCTTCGGCTCCAGGTCCATCTTCATCAGGTCCGTGAAGTCGCGCATCACCTACATCGAAGCGCGGGTAAAAAGCAACAAGAGCGTGTAAACACACGCACGAAAAACATGTAACACCTTTAAGGACAAAGTTACTTGTATTCCAAGTCAATTCGTTTTTGCAGCAGCAAGCGTATGCCTTCACAGCGCGAAAAACACGTAACTCCTTGACAGCTGGACCCTCCACACGTTTTAGGGACAAACTTACTTGCGTTCCAAGTCAATTCATTTTGGCAGTACTGCAGTAAGCGTATCCCTTCACAACTTTGAGGAACATATTATATGCTTATATTAAATTCAAAGTCGAGTTTTTTTTGCAGTAGAACACGCGTGTGCAGGAGTAGCCGACGCGGAACCGTCGAATACAGGTATTATAATCGTCGTGTTCGAGTTGGTTGGACCGGTGTTAGGGGACCCGGTCGCCTCCTCCCCTTCGAGAAAAACGCCCCTTTGATTTCCATCTCCTTGCTCGCGACGGGTGCTCGACAGAACCCGACAAAACGTTTTGGTCCAGTACTATACTATTACGGGGGAATATGGTAAATAGGACCTACGGTAGACACAAAAACCTATATATTTATCTATTTTTACTACCGATATTTGGTCCTACTAACTATTACGGGGCAACGTATTACGGGGCAACGTAGTTAACAGGACCAAATATTGTTGGTAAACATAGATACATATATATATATATTGATCTATTTTTTACTACCGATATTTGGTCCTACTAACTATTACGGGGCAACGTATTACGGGGCAACGTAGTTAACAGGACCAAATATTGTTGGTAAACATAGATACATATATATATATATTGATCTATTTTTTACTACCGATATTTGGTCCTACTAACTATTACGGGGCAACGTATTACGGGGCAACGTAGTTAATAGGACCAAATATTGTTGGTAAACATAGATACATATATAGGTTTTTGTGTCTGAACGTAGTTAATAGGACCAAATGTTGTTGGTAAAAATGGATAAATATATAGTTTTTTGAGTCTGAACGTAGTTAATAGGACCAAATATTGTTGGTAAAAATAGATATATATGTACCAGGTAGGTTTTTGTGTCTACCGTAGGTGCTATGAACTACGTTCCCCCGTAATACGTTCCCCCGTAATAGCTCGTAGTACTCTCTGCGTATCGCACCTCCTCCTTGATGTCGTCCTCGTCGTCCTCGGGCCCCACGACCATGATAGGCGTACCGGCCACGGCCTTCTCAATGCCCGTTGCGCACAGCTTCACGCCTATCGCGCCAGAGATGACCTTGTGGTGAATGTACTCGCTCTTCACCTGAGAAAAAGACACAAGTGCAACGGTTTTGCATGTAACAGTTCGGGTCAGTTTTGTGTCCTCTCATTTTGGCTACTCGTATCTTATTACCGGTTCCGCTCAGTTTTGTGTCCTCTCATTTTGGCTACACGTATCTTAGTTTTTTCCTTCGTATACAGTACGCGACATGTGTTAAGAATTTGACAGTTAAGGACTTCAGGCTGAGTTTTCATGTAATTTAAGAATTTACAGCGAAGTATTTGTGCTCAGCAAGGATCCAACTCTAAATCCTATATCATAGCCTTTAAGAGCCTGTGCTCAACGTTGACATCACAATGAGTCGCGAGCCTTAGCCAAAATAGGAGATTCTTAACTGCTGTCGCGTACTGTATACATGTATACTTCGTACCCTGGTATGATTTTTCCACGCCACTTAAAGGAAACAAAAAGTAGTTAAAAGCCTCAACCGCAGTCATCAACTTTTCGCGTCACAGATAACAACAGTAGGTAACAGTAGGCCGATCGCAACTCACTCGAAGCTCCCTGTTCGGAGGAGGTGTGAGCAAGGCCCTGATGGAGGTCACCTTGGGCCCGTCGAGAGTGCACACCACGATCGTGTCCCTGTCAAAGCGTTGAAAAAAAAACGAGCAAAAGCAGACCGACAACGGCGACAGCAATGTCATCGACGTGCATAGGGGCTGGGATGATACGATGGGCAGGGGAGGGCGAGCATCTTCAAACGGCGGTTGCTCAATTTCCTTTGGTATGTGTCGTTTCATCTCATCAAAAGCATCAAAATCATCAAAATCATCAAAGTCATCAAAGTCATCAAAAACATCAAAGTCATCAAAAGCATCAAGATTGCGCGAAATTCGGAGGCGGATTTGGGCCTGCGGCGGTGGTGTTGCTCACCCCTCTCTAAGCTTGCCGTTGACGATGATAACGTCAATCGTCATGCCTAACCCGTCGATGGCCTTCACTTCGAGCACCGTGCACTCCAGCAGGTCCGGCATGAACATTATCTTCTCCGTCAGTCGCTCCTAGAGCGAAAAAAAACAAATAAAAAATACGCAGGTGAGCACAACATACAAATATTGCCCTTGGTAAAAGTGTTCTGCTCACCCTGGCAGCATCTGGGGGGGTCATTGGTAGCATTGGCCTATACCTTGAAAGAGGAAAACATTTGAAAAAAGCGCGGCCGGAGTATCACGCAGCTTGCAAAAATGAGTATCGACTACTAATTTGATCGAACTCAAAGCTGACGTATTTGAAATAAGTTTTATATATCACGCAGCTTGCAAAGATGAGTATCGACCATTAATTCGATCGAACTCACAGCTGACATATTTGAACTAATTTTTATAAAATACCTCTACGGCTATAAAACACCGTTGATAAACCATAGGGTAGGGTACATTGCGCAATTTGCATGTCCTGTCCTGGAAAACGATAGATGCCGGCCTACGATGACTTCTGTGAGCTTGACAAGCCCCAGAGGCAATCGCGGACGCCTGCTTGTAATACATACAATACATACAATACAACAGTACAGCTATGATACAACGACAGTACAACTTGTGAAGGGGGTCATCCCACGGTAGGGGTTGCACTTTTCTGGGCCAATAAAAGCCTTCCTGACCTGTTGAGCTCCTCAACTGAGGAACTACCGATTGGTATCATCATTTTACGAGTATATTTGTTTTAGGATACAGCGCATAGAAATGTCGGTCGGGTTTACGCGAATTAATATCTTCGGTTTCATGTTTCGGTGGGGTGATATATTGAGATCCTGATGTTAGGAGCTCAGAAATTTCTGCTGCACCACCCCTACCGTGGAATGACTCATACATGCAACTTGCATTACAACTGCGTGGAATGACTCATACATGCAGCGCTATACACTTGCCAGCCTACACTGACCTGTGTGAGCTTGACAAGCCACAGAAGCAAATCGGGGATACCCTCTCCAGTGATTGCCGAGGTGGGTACCATGGACACAGTTCGCGTAGGGTCGTCGTTGTTCCAGTACAGCTCCGTGTTCAGGCCCTTCTCCATCACCTCTGCACAAAACGAACACAAGAGGGATGGTAATACAAGCGCCCGTCAAGAACCCACCGCATCGCCAGGACATCGTCTTTACATTTTCACGGCGTTATCAATATACAGTAGTGGGGCCTATATAAGGCGGTCCGAATAAGGCGGCCACCCGATATAGGGCGGTTGAAATCGGTTGGCACGACTGTAAGTCTGAGTACAACTGCCTCTACGAATAGGGCGGCCTCTCGATATAAGGCGGCCGAAATCCCTTCGCACTATACCGCCTTATACAGGCCCCACTACTGTATCGTCATGATATCGTTATATTTTCATGACCAAGGTGGTGACTTTGTCGATACATGGTCGCGAAGTGGTCACGGCATGGTCCTGACATTGCGAAGGCATCGTTTAACCTTGATATCGATGCACTCGACGCCAAGCACCGCGAGGAACGACTCGTGGGGGGACATCCGTCATGACAACAACAAGATATCCGTCATGACAATGTCTCGTCATGACATCGTCAAGATGTCGACGTAACATCGTGACACCGTCACGAGTATGGCCGTGACATGATCAAGATACCGTCACGACATGGCCCTGACATGGTCAAGACGTGGTCATGACGTCGTCAATACATTATCACAACGTTGACAAGACATCGAACTGACATCGTCAAGAAATCAAGACCGCGTCACGACATTGTCATGTCAACGTTACGATATCGTCACGATAAAATCATGCCATCGTCGTGCCATGACATGGTCATGATATCAAAATAGCATCGTGATGGCATCATCAACATGTTGTCATATCACTGCAAAGACAACCTACGACGTACTGCGTCATGGCATCGTCATATCATCGTCACAACACCAAGACATCGTCAAGACACCGCCTCACACATTCGCGACCTCATGACGACATCGTCATGACATGGTCATAACAACAACACGCATCGTCGTGCATGACATGGTCATGGCATGGTCATGACATCGTCTTGCCAACGTCACGATCTCGTCAAGACATCGTCACGTCTTCGTCAAGACATCGTCACGACTTCGTCAAGACATCGTCACGACTTCGTCAAAACATCACCACGACTTCGTTAAGACGTCATCACGACTTCGTCAAGACATCGTCACCACTTCGTCACGACATCGTAACGACTTTGGCCAGGCATTGCCATGACTTCGCCAAGATATCATAATAACTTCATCACGACTTCATCAAAAGACATCGTCACGACCTCGTCAAGATCATGACCTGGTCAAGACATGGTAATGACCCCATCAAGACATCGTCAAGACACGGCCTTGACTTCGCCAAAGCGTGGGCATGGCTTCGTCAAGACACGGCCATGACTTTGTCAAGCCCTCGTCAAGACATCGGCATGCCAACTTCAAGACCTCGTCAAGACAGCTTCATGTCAAGACTAAGACATTTCAAGACATGGTCATCGCATCTTCAAATACCAACCATAGCGTCAAGGCGGAACAATACCAACAGTAGCACCAACCAACTCGCTGCGGGGTCAAGGGCCAAGGCAGACACGCCTCCGAACCACGGGGGGACGGGGACAACCCGAAAAGGACAGCCAACGTGGCTAACCTACTCACACTCTAGAACTGCCGACTTGGACCTGGCCCATAGCAGGCGTATTTGCAGCTTCACCGTAAAAGAATACTAGTAGCAGCGATGTAGTTTTCGACAAGACAGAAGGCCAGTTGCACGGGGCATTTAAGCGCTGTGGGACGATCATTCGATCAACACAGCGACAGGGCTGTACACTCAAACTAAAGCGGGATACCTCTCGTCTACAAACTGTGGAACGGAAGTTGTTCAAGTACATTACGGGATAGATATATCATTCTGGATTTTGATTTTTAAGTATCTAATGGGGCTCCGCGTTGTCGGCCTTCTCGCACTTCCGATGTTTGATATCTATTACGGGGGACCAGAGTAAATAGGACCAAATATTGTACGTAACAATAGGTAAATATATAGGTTCTTGTATGTACCGTAGGTCCTATTAACTATGGTCCTCCGTAATAGACGTAGCCCCCAGCAGGCATCCCATAGCTCTAGGCATGAGCTTCGGCGTACATCCTACATCCTTTCGCAAACAGAGTCACCGACTTTCTATCATTGCGGGATACCTTTGAGAGTATTTGCGGGATACCTTTAAGAGTATTTGCGGGATACCTTTAAGAGTATTTGCGGGATACCTTTAAGAGTATTTGCGGGATACCTTTAAGAGTATTTGCGGACTGACTGACCTGTGCGAATGCGGGCTGCTCGGTTTTCGAACTCTTCGGCCGTTCCCGGCTCCTGATTCTCCAGGGAAATACGAGCGGGACCGTCGGGGCTGCTCTTCCACGCGTAGCAGCGATCGATCTGCAAAACAACGTGAGCCAAAAAAAAAAAAAACAGCATGAGACGTATGATAACGACGACCGCTTCAGAAGATGGCGGCAGGAGGAGGGTACGTTGCACTATTACGGGGGGTCATAGTAAATAGGACCAAATATTGATAGTAAAATTAGGTAAATATAGAGGTTTTTGTGTGTACGGTAGGTCCTATTTACTATGCCCCCCCGTAATAGCGTGAGCATGGGCAGCATGAACAGCAGTGGCGGCAGTGGTATCACGCGAATGACAAGATGACAAGATGAAAAGAAGCAACACGGCAACCGGATAGAAAAAAGTTCCGCGTCAAGGGAGACACAATCTCCGGGAGGAAGATAATCGTTATATGACATGTGTCTGCGTACGCAATACATTTTCCCCGCTTACGGGGATGTTCAAGATATGTATCCCCGGGGGGACAACCTTCAGCATTGAGGCTAGGGTCGAGGTTAGCGTTATACAGTACCGGCTCGATCATAAGAAACCTGAAATCGGGCTCAGGCTGACTTTCTTATGTTGGGTTGAAGTCGAGCATGACACTTTCTTATGTAATATATAGGATTTAGTGTGGCACTCGCCGCCCAGGCTGGGCACTTTCTTAATTTTTTGAAAATCTCAGGCTGACTTTCTTCAAAGGAGCTTTCTTATGATCGGGCCGGTACTGTATGTGAACGGAGGCATCTGATATTTCTCTTTTCCCCCTAGGCATGGAATAAAGACTGTACACATTGGAATATTAAATGCAAGCCTGCACGCAACCTGCATGCACACGTGGGGATACTGCCGCAGAATACAGTACGGGTCCCCCAAGAAGGCGGTCTGGGTAAGGCGGTATCCCGATAAAAGGCGGTCAAAATCGCTTGGCGCGACTGAGGAATTGCACTCATAAGAACAAGGCGGCTTCCCCCAATACGGCGGTCATATTGCTCTGGCACACCGTCGCCTTACTGAGGGACCCCTCCTGTACGGTGAAGGTCCCCCCAGGCAGATATATAACACAATGCCCACGTAGGCATGTTTATCAGCTTTCAACCCTCCCCGACAAGGAGCAGTGTAAATACAACCGGCGACCATTCTGCGGAACGGTCCGAATTTCCCAGCAAACACCGTCTCCTTGCCTTGTTGAGCGCGATGACAAAAGGCGTTCGCTTCGACCTCAAAAGGTTCAGACTCTCGATGGTCTGCGGCTCCAAGCCGTGCATGAGGTCGACCACGAGGATGGCGATGTCGCAGAGAGAGCTGCCTCGAGACCGGAGGTTCGTGAAAGATTCGTGACCCGGGGTGTCGATCACCAGCATCCCCGGCAGCTTGACGTCCACTTTCATCGTCTCGTTCAGCTCGGCCACCTTTCGAATCGCAACACACAAAAAACAAACAACGTTAACATCAGCGAGAGGCTTCGCGCGCCATAATAGCTTCAGCCGTTACTGTTGTTGTTAAGCAGAGCCCACCAGTTAAGTAAAACCCAGCAACCTGTCAGAGCCCAGTAAATGTGAAACAGAGCAGCAAAGTTTAAGAGTCATACACGGCCCAGCAGCTAAGCAGTGCCCAGCAGCTCAGGAGCCAATTCAGCTAAAACAGTGTTCATCTCTCAAGCCCAGCCCAGCTCTGCTCAAGCCACGCCCACCAAAAAATGTATAGTTGCGTGCGGCAGTTATCGGGCTTCTGCGTTTTTGTATTATACAATACACGACCGGTATCGACCATTAACTCGATCGAACTCACAGCTGACGTATCTGAAATAACGTTTATAAAATACACGACCGGTGCGTTTGTGGTCCGCAATGAAATACACTATTGGTTTATTTCGCCGCATAACTAAATGGCTATGAAATACACTATTGGTTGGCTTATTTCGCCGCATAACTGAATGGCTATGAAATACTATTGGTTGGCTTATTTCGCCGCATAACTAAAAGGCTATGAAAGACTAATGGTTGGCTTATTTCGCCGCATAACTAAATGGCTATAAAAAGACTTTTGGTTGGCTTATTTCGCCGCATAATTAAATGGCTATGAAATACTATTGGTTGGCTTATTTCGCCGCATAACTAAATGACTACAAGTAGCCGTCAGTTGGTTGGCTTATTTCGCCGCATAACAATGACTGCAAGTAACCGTCAAGCACGGCCAGCAGCTAAGCAGAGGCCAGCAAGCACTGCACGCACCTTTTCGCAGAGCGTTTCCTTCGCAAAGAAGGTGGCGCCGATCTGCTGGGTGATCCCTCCCGCCTCCCCTTCCTGGACGCTGGTTTGCCGAATCTTGTCCAACAACTTCGTCTTCCCTGAAAATTCAAAGCGAGAGCCCATCGGCCAACCAAGACTATATTAACTCCTTCCTCTACGACCGCCGCCAGGCTTTCGGGCAAACGACTTAGAAAAGTACTTACAGTGGTTATGTATGCATACCAAGACCCGGCAAACACAAAAAGTCGGCAAGCGAAGGACCCCCTCCCTACGGTGCACTTGTCTCTCTCCTCACCTGTTGTTAGTATGCTGACATTAACTCATTGCCATAATCTAGTCTGTGGTCACAGGATAGGGACAGGCTCATCTGTGGTCACAGGACAGGGACAGGCTCCAACAACTCCAGAGTGAAATAATATTTCTGGAAAAAAAAATAACACACAAAACTGAAGCAAACCGTATCCTGCAGAGAGGAAATAAAAGTGAAGTAAGCAGTCGTTGTCACTGTGTCCTGACCTGTGTCGACGTGGCCCATGATGCAGACGATGGGAGAGCGCAACGTGTCGGGCTGCCGGCCCTCTCGAGCGACCTTCTCCCTCTCTAACCGCTTCCGGCGGGCGTCGTCCTGCACGAGAAACCGATTAAAAAAACGTTTAGACAAAAACTTACAGAGATGAGTATCGACTAATAATTTGATCGAACCCACAGCTGACGTATTTGAAATAGTTTTTATAAAAAAACGACCAAAAGGTACAAAACATCACCAAGCCCCTGGCAGGCAGTGCCCAGACCAATCATCGTGCATGCATGCGAGTAGAACGGCAAGCGCACGTATCATAGAAGCAGAGACAACAGACTGCACGAGCATAAAGCGTTACTACTGTAGATGTCGGACTACGCGGCAGCGTAAAACAAGAGGAGCGCTGGTGATGTTTTTTGGTCGTGGTGTACTCTGGTTAAAACACCACAAAGTCTTAAAAACAACTACGAAGTATCACACACTACTCGCATAAACGCCCACCAGTTATAAAATACTACAACTCTGCCTAAAACCAAATGAATCTACTGGACAACATGCACTACGAATATCTGATGCCACAATTATATAGATACGCTACACCAATGCGGTGCAGCACAAGCCAATGGGCTTCAACCTTCAACACGTAGTATACTACACTCTATTTTTAATAGAGCGACTAAAGTAATCTCTACGAGTATTATAGATGTTAAGACGTTTTTATTGCGGGCGATCCGAAAATAAACCCTCAAGTTAGTTGACTTTACGTCGACGGCTGATGTTCTACCTTTTTCATAATAACGCAAAAATTCTCTCACCTTTCGCATCTCGGCCTGCAATATCTCCCGTTGCCTCTCCGCCTCCTCCTTGCGGTGCCTAAAACAGAAAACAGCAGGTGCAGCAGCAACATTACCCAATAGCGACGTCAGCAACAGCAGCGACAACGACAATAGAAAGCAGCAGACGCAGCAGCAACACATATTAAACACTAGCGACGTCAGCAACAGCAGCGACAACGACAACAGAAAACAGTAGACGCAGCAGCAACAAACATTAAACACTAGCGACGTCCGCAACAACAACGGCAACGACAACAGAAAACAGCAGACGCAACAGCAGCAAGAACATTAAACAATAGCGACGTCAGCAACAGCAACAACAAAGACAACAGAAAATAGGAAACACGTTAGCAGACGCACCAGCAGCAGCAACATTAGACAATAGCGACGTCAGCAACAGCAGCGACAACGACAATAGAAAGCAGCAGACGCAGCAGCAACAAATATAAAACACTAGCGACGTCCGCAACAGCAACGACAACGACAACGACAACAGAAAACAGCAGACGCAACAGCAGCAAGAACATTAAACGATAGCGACGTCAGCAACAGCAACGACAACGACAACAGAAAACAGCAAACACGTTAGCAGACGCATCAGCAGCATCAATATTAAACAATAGCGACGTCAGCAACAGCAGCGACAACGACAAAAGAAAGCAGCAGACGCAGCAGCAACAAGTATAAAACATTAGCGACATCCGCAACAGCAACGACAACGACAACGACAACAGAAAACAGCAAACACGTTAGCAGACGCATCAGCAGCATCAATATTAAACAATAGCGACGT
>JBBMKB010078132.1:0-12906 GCA_037833945.1 Alaria marginata
AGAGTCATTGACCTATATTTTGAAAGAGGCATACATACTGTAAAAACGCGCGGCCGGAGTATTACGCAGCTTGCAAATATGAGTATCGACCATTAATTTGATCGAACTCACAGCTGACGTATTTGAAACATTTCTTTAAAAATATTTCCTAGAGTGACCGTGTTCACAGCTCACAGACCGTATGCTTACCACATGCTGCCACGGGCAGTGCAGGGCTAGCGCCACGGGCGGAGCCGTGGCCGTACCGCTAGTATACAGAAAACATGAACATGTTGCGGCATATTCTTGGGAACGCCGTTGTTGCACTTCAGAGTTGCACCTTAGACTGCTGTGTCAACAGAACAACACCAGGCAAGCAGCCTACCCCTACTACTGCATCGCCCTCTCGCCCTCACCTAAAGCATCGGTCGACAGCCCTCTCGACAAGACCAGCGACTTCGTCCGCATCAGCAGTCCCGCAATCCCTCACAACCGGATGCTTGATTTGGACCGCGCAGCCCGGAACCAGGAGCGGAGGCGAGCCCACGACGTACGCCGAGCACCTCACCGAGGAACTCCCGATGTCAACCGCCAAGAGGAGACGAGCACCATCCTCGACGACGGCTCTCTTTGCTGCTTGTGACACCTGCTGAGTCGCTCGAATGTTCCGCCTCCTGTTGACAGCAGCGGCTGCAGCAGCAACTGCTACGACTGCCGAAGACACAGAAAGCACCAGCAGCGAAGCTCGAAGTACGAGCAGTGTTCGTGATGCCTGGGAGCTCATTCAATTGCCAGGCCGGGACGCAAAATGCTTCAAGTATAGCGGTGTAGATGCTCCACCAGTACTACGTGTAGACCAGCGGGCACGGCGCGAGTAGGGCTCGTGGTCAAAGCCCAAAAAGTACTGCGGGGCAGCCCACGGACGGTAAAGTTGGAGTTCATATGAAAACCAAAGGCATTTCTATGAAGGAAGCAGAGGACAAGATCTGTCAGTTTTGTGTGTCTTCCGTTTGGATCCTGCCCATGCAACTTTCCCACCTCACTCTGCTCTTCCGCCCGTCCTTTCCCGGCGCGCCGCTTCGTCGTCGGCGCGCCGGGAGAGTAGCGCCCAGGGAGGCAGAGCGCGGATCGGTGGTGGACCGCGGCTTTACCCCGCCCTTCGTGAAGATTTTCCGCATCGAGAAGGTGAGCTCATCATTTTTGCCTGCTGTCTGTATCATCGAATATCAGGTTGAGTGTCAACGAGAGGTTGGGCGGGCGGCTTTTGCAAATTCAACCCTGACCCAGCATCCAGGCAGCGTTCGCTATAGCTCTCTGCTCACCAATGACGACGACAATAAGACTGCCGGGCAGAAAGGACACGCTGGCGCCGTTCGCGTGGTCGCTGAGTGACTTTCAATTTCCGTTTAGATCCATCCATGGAAGGCTGCTGCTATGCTGCACCCCACGCCCGCCCGTCTTTTCTGCCAGCTTGCATCCAACAACGGAGTTATGGTATCTTGATATCTTGTTGATACTAATGTTAACAGTTATCCGTTTGACTCGAGTAGGGGGGTCGCCGGATCGTGGTATGGGAACTCCGAAGAGGATGCCTCTGCAAGGCATCGTAGCAATCTCAAGCAAAGGCCCGCTCGTTTCATGTCGTGTCTCATGTGGCGCGAAGGTAGGGGTCTCTTTTTGGAAAAAATGGGACCGGGCCGGCTTGCCCGAGCGACCTTCGGTTGGTAGGATTTTGCCTGCCGGGTATCATACGTACGATTATTAACAAGCAAACAACGCTTTCGGCCTACCGTATATGAGGTTTTCCACGCTCTGAAGGTAGGGAAAGGGGTGAGTTTGGTTGCTGATGCCGCTGCTGTCATGCTGCTCGCCACATAGCTTCTCTCTGCCCCCTTTTGCTGGGAACAATAACCACCACACCGTGGTTATCCCTCACCCCTCACCGCGTGTGTGTGCAACCGTCGTTGCACTTCTACGCGTAATCCACCTATTTATTATACCGTCTGAAAAATGAAAAGCGTAATCCACCTATTTATTACACCGTCTGAAAAATGAAAGGATTTTTTGTATGGTCGCACAGCCGTTTTACACTTTTTTTTTGCAAAAATGACCCAACTCTATTTCCAAGTCACCAAAAACGTGGGCACATCTGGCACAATTGCGTGTCGTAGACCAATAATAATAATAACACCAACATTCAGTTTTACACATACAGATAAAATAGCAGACAACATGATTTTTCAGAAAAATGACATTTTTTTTTAAATCGTCGCACAGCCGTTTTACACTTTTGTTTTGCAAAAATGACCCAACTCTATTTCCAAGTCTCCAAAAGCGTGGGCACAACTGGCAGAATTGCGTATCATAGACCAAAAATAACTGCAGACAACATGATTTGCATACGTATGTATGTGTACAATGTACAGCAACAAAAAGTAGAAGAAGCAGTAACCGACGTTTCTAGGCATCCAACGCATAATAAATAAATATGAATGTTTCACCTGCCACCTTTTTTCTCGTCCCTTCGGTGCGATCTTTGGTGCGATCCTTTTTGGTTCAGGCTTATCCTCGGTTCGTCCAATGCGAGCCGTTGACACCGGTTCGCGCTGCCGACGATGGACAGCACACACACACACACACAGCAAGGATTAGGTACGTACGGTGGTAGCAGTAGGTTTGCCTGGCTGGATGATTTTCAGGCTAACTACGTACCGTCGAAGTGTTTAGGAGTAATTTTTCTGCAAGCTTCTTCAGGTTCTACTGTATGTAGTTAAACGTGTGTAAACAAAACCGTTGCATGGAACCTTGCATCCTATACCTTGTTGGTGACAGAACATTTCGAAGTATGCAATGTGGATGTGCAGCCTCGTGTCATACGCCCGTACAAAGTACACAACAATGCCCAAAATCAGCACGATATTCGAAGGACGGCAGGGCACCATGAAATCTGATCGCGCCCTGTATGCATGGCCTGTAGCGGAGCCCGTATCACTCTCGTCACGTAGAACAGTCAACCCGGTCAAGTTTTACAAGTCAGCACCAAGACGAAACGCAAGGTGACGGACGGAAATATTTTTTCGTCCAATTCGTCCGTAAGGCGTGCTTATTTTTGAACGATAGTGCGCGTCTGTCCGCAGAAGAAACTAGGACCCAATTGATGTCTGCTAAAAACTCAACGGCATAGACTAGTGTAGGGATTAAACGCGGTTCTTGCGACGCAGATTTTTTCTGAAGAACAAGTAAACACATCGGCAACATGTTGGACAATCAAACAGCGACATAGATCTTCACCACCAGCCCCTTCGTATTTATGGCACAAGGCGCTGCCCTCAGATAAAATATATCGTGAGTCTCGAAACGGAGAAAGGACTAATAATCTCTACAGGGATGGCTAGGTCAGCTCGCACATGTCCGAATACCGAATACTGTTAGCGACATACATATAAGCTGCCGTTCCGGTCGGCCATTCCCCCCATCGCGGCACCGTAGACAATGCTCCTGTGAGCCACAGTTGCAGCCCAAAAGCAGCTGGCAAGATGGCCTATGTGCCATTTTGCGGCAGTAGGAAGCGCGATCATCACTCCGGCGACTGAAGCAGACGTAGTATCAATAGCCGCAGTAGCAGCGACAGGCTGTCTCCCGCCCTATATATAGCTCATCAAGACGAAATCGTCTCCTTACAAAACACAGCTGCCTGGATTTTCATTGTTATTATTACGTTGATCATCCGACAATGTGCAGCGTGAGCTTCAACGTTGATCCCTCCTAAACATTGCAGTTCGCCGTTCATTTTTAACTCAAAGATCTGACGCAATACTGTTCCCTATTGTCTGTTTATTGTTCTGTATCCGCGCTTGCGGACGCCATGGTACAGGTCACGACAGAGGTGAGAAGGAGAAACCATCAGCGTTTTGTTAGATCATGGCCAAGGGGAACACCATCAGCGGTTGAATCACGACCAAGGGGGGGGGCAGCGTGCCGTGAGCAAGACATACCTGCCTTCGCCGTGCCGGCTATTTGTGGTGGCACGGGCGCCGTACGTGCGCGGTATCCTTTGCTTACACACAGCAGCAAAACTAAACGGCACAAAAGGGTCGGAGATAGTTGACAATAAGTCATGCGATCGGTTGGGGAAGTCTACACTTCACCAGGTAAAGCAGCAGTAAAGAAGCAGTAAAGCAGTAAAGTGCCGCCAGCATTATCCCGCGACGGGCGTTTGAATGATTATCTAAAACGGAGCCACGGGGTTTCGACTGCCGTACAGCCCTGGTTGTGGGTTGGCATTGAGCGTTAATGTCGGCTGGAGTTGAGACAGCGGCGCTCATGCGGCAGGAATAGAGGGTGGTGGTTCCCCCCCCCTCCAGACCCCGATCCTGGGATCTGGGTGACTCAAGCCTCTCGCGTTAGGTCGCGAGAAAAACAAAATATGGCGTCGGGTAATTACGCGGTCTGTTGGGGATAGTGTTTTTGAGCACAGTGCTAGAGTTGCAGCATCTACCAATGTTTTCGGTTTTCGGCGACGTTTTGGGTAGGCGTTGTTTTCTTAAAAGGTGCGATAGCTCCTGCATGTTTCGGTTGCCGGTGATATCTTTGTTCATGTTCTCTTTGGGGGCTATTTTTGTGTTTGTGTGGCATGGGTGTCAGTGGGAGTCGGGCTGCAGGAGTTGCGTACCGGCATTTCTCGCAACGGGCGTTTGAATGATTATCTAAAACGGAGCCACGGGGTTTCGACTGCCGTACATCCTCTGGTTGTGGGTTGGCACTGAGCGTTGATGTCGTTTGGAGTTGCACGTGAGGCGTTCCTTCGGTAGGAGGCAGGTCTCGTGGGACAGGCTGTAAGTACGCACACCATTCTCTGATGCGAGGCCTATCGCGATAGAAAACTCAACGTTGCGCACGTCGGGTTCCCCATCGTGATAAGTCCCGCGGGTGCTCTCCATGTAACAGACGGTGGCGTTCATGCGGCAGGAATAGAGGGTGGTTTTGAACCCCCCCCTCCAGACCCCGATCCTGGGATCTGGGTGACTCAAGCCTCTCGCGTTAGGTCGCGAGAAAAACAAAATATGGCGTCGGGTAATTACGCGGTCTGTTGGGGATAGTGTTTTTGAGCACAATGCTAGAGTTGCAGCATCTACCCACGTTTTCGATTTTCGGCGACGTTTTGGGTAGGCGCTGTTTCCTTTAAAAAAGGTGCAAAAGCTACTGCATGTTTCGGCTGTCAGTGGTGTCTGTGTTTGTGAGTTCTCTTGGGAGCTTCGTTGCATGACATAGGGGCAACAGAGGTGGCCTGGTCGGGTGGCGAGAGAAAATACAAACAATTTTTCCCATGATAGGCGCATGTACTGTGTTCTCTGATATCGGTGGTGTCGAGCGCCATCTTCTACGCAGAAAACAGAGATACGGAGTGATACTATAATATGGTGACATTCCAGCAGGCGTCTGCACCATAATAGGTGAGGAGATACGGGTAACCGCTTCTTCGCGTGCTCCATACAACCGCCGCCAAGTGATTTCATTCGTCGCACAAACCGCGTGTTTGCGCAGGTCACACATCATCTAACCTTGACCTGTCGACAAGATAATGCTCTCCGGACATGCCACACGCCAAGGGTGCGTGATGTTTGACCGGATTTCGTGGGTTTACGGTGGTCCCTCTTGCGTGCACGATTTTTTCCATGGTTTGACACAGCACATCAAGTATTATTTATTGTGCGACAGCGTGCGAATGCGGTGCTTGGAAGGTACCCGCGTGCAAACAAGGAACAGGAGAAGCCCCCTTAACACAAACGTTCACCTACAGACGCTCTCTGCGCACAGGCGTTTTTTCGTTAACTGATTTATAGTGGTCTGGTTCGGAGCCAGCATCGCCACGGGATTCCTCATCTTGCGCATCAACCGCATTACACCACGTATTCAGGCACTACCGGGTGGCGAATGACGGGTTCTACACTGTCGGACAGCATGGTGCACCCACTTTATTTCGAGGCGGGCGGACATTGTCTCAACATACTTGTGGCCACTAATATCATCAAAATACTTCGACAAGAACAAACACAAACTTCGAAGTATGGTGCAAAGTGTCAAAACGAAAAAGAGGTCTTCTTGCTGTCAGGCCCCAGCAGCCACTGCTGCGGACCCACCATTAGCTTCAAACTGCTGCGGTCGGCCTTCTCTAAGATTATCTCTAACGCCACCACCAACATCACTGTCCCCCCCATCCTTCGACAGCGACAACGATCCGCTGGAATCAGTGGCAGCGGCCGTAGCCGGCGAGTAGGGAACGCGCGGGCCCGTCAACATCTCGTAGCTGTCTGCCCCTCCAGTCTCTTCTCCCCCTTGGCGTCTGCGTCTCTGCCCCGCGATCCACCGCTGGCGTAGCGCGCGCATAGCCTCGTTGGCGGCCTCTATGTCGGACTTGAAGAGGTCGACCTGCTGCTTGTACATCCCCAGCTCCGCTTCCATGGCTCTCATCTGTTTCACCTGTTGTCATTCATTTGAAATGATCGACCAATCAAACGAGCACCGTTTTTGTTTTTTCGTAAAACGAGTTTAATTGACACGTGACATGTACAGTATGTATGAAAATACGTGGGCGTGAGGTAACCTTAATAAGCTTCATTTTTACTTATCCATCGAAGGATAAAAACAAACCAAAAAGCAAAATGGAATCAAGCACAGTGCTACATCGTCATCGACGAATGGGATGAAGCATTGCCAAAACCCGAGATAGAGGACAGGCGGGGTCGGCATGCGTTTCAAGCGGGAAAGGGCGGACCTCATCGCTTTCCTTTTGCGTAGCCAGTACATGGTAGGTCGCCCCGGTGGTCTAGTGGTTAACCTCGAATACTGCTAAGGCTGGAGTCAGGGTTTCGAAGCTCGGTACGGAGGTTTTATTTATTGTGTCACCAACTGTGGAAAGCGCTTTGTAGCGTGAGTAAGCGCAATTCGATGCAAGTCGACGAGGGAAGAAAGTGCTGAATTCTTCTCGTGATAAAAACGAAGGCGCGTACCGTAGTGGGGAGGGGGGAGAAGAGCCTGTTTAGTGGCCCCGAATCTGTGTTACGTCTAGGGAGGGAGAAGGAGAAAGAAAAGTGCAAAGAAAATAAATGGGATGAGCAAAAAAATAATCATCGCGACGAAAATGTCAGGGTGTGGTACCTCATTTCGTGTCTGTAACAGGACGGCAGAGTTTTTACGCAAAAGTTAGCAGACATTATCCCGAACATTTTATAAGTAGTTTAGTCTCCACAAAACGAGGGTAGATTTTTACAGGGATTAAGCCAGCTTCCCATCTCCGCGCTGACCATGATGCTGGCATAAAGCGCGCTACTTCCCGTCACGCGACAAAATTAGGGGGTACGCTGGGCGTGAGCTTGGAGCTGAGTACGAACACTTCTTAACTCCTTGAGAACTGCACTTTCGTTTCGGGGACAAATGACTTGGAACTTCGTATAGAGTTAGATACTGTAGTGGTCCCGCGATAGTGCCGGTATGTGCCAGCCGGAAATGTCGGCACTATAGCGGCAACCGGCACTATTCCGCACACTGCCACTACTACTGTAGGTTATTCCTATCTGTGCCAAGCGATTTTACCGGCACTACTGCGGCAAACCGGCACGACTCAACCGGCACTACAGTACTGAGGGACCTCTACTGTATATGTTTCCCGTACAGCAGTGCAGTGTAGTAAAAGGGTTCGTGCTGCTTGTGACACCGGCGTGACGAGTACACGGGTGGCCGTTTGCCTTGGTTGCGGCACGTTGTCGCTAAAACCCAACCTCAGCACGTTGGGCCGACGTTCCTAAGGTACCGCAACGTGCGAGGCACGTTGTAATTTATGGACAACCTCAAATCTTGGTAGGTCTATTAGGTTGCCCAAACTGCCACCGCAACCAACAAAAATGGCCACCTGTGTACCTTATGCTTCAAGTTGTCTTGGTACACCGCCAGCTGCTCCGACACCTCCGGTCCCGGTTGACGGCCCAGAATCTTCTTCAGCTCCACGTACAGCTTCTCCTGCGCGCGCACCATCCAAATAGAAGGCGGGCAGACAGACAGACACACACACCAACCTATATATCACACCGTGGTCTTCGATCGTCGTTGTCGCTCTGGAAGTATTATTCGAAGTAGGATATAGGAAGGATGGAGAGAGGCTCTGTTCTTGTGTTCGTTCTCACACAGAGAAACAGACCTCTGAGGTGAATTTTTGTTTTTCCCCCTTGCGTTTTATTCTTCGTTTAGGAGTGATCGACGTTGAAAATCATGCTTGCACATTCACGTTGTCGAATGGTAAAAAATAACAACAAACATGAAACACTGGTTGATCCTACTATTACGGGAGACCATAGTAAATAGGGCCTACGGTGCATACAAAAAGTTACATTTTGATCAATTTTTACTAACGATGTTTGGTTCTATTCACTAGGGTCCCCCGTAATAGTAGTGATACATACACTCGTTGCTGTACATTTCAAGTACTGTTTGCACTCGTCTTTTTGAGCACTATGGTAGGGCTCCTCTGGCGGGGAATCTTGGATATAAAGCTACGACAGAGTACTATTAATAGACGACGTAGTACATCAAGGCCGCAGAACGCGTGCATCCTGCCGACCTGGTTGAGGCTGGATTGCGCCCCAAGTGTCGACCCCTCTTTTCTTCCTCCTTTTATTTTGTCTTCACTGCCCCGACTGACTGAAATCTTATAGCGACAACTGCTCGCTGTCAAACGTATCGGTTGACGGCCTACAGTAGCTTTGACACGTCAATATATCTTTTAACATAATTACACACTTGTTTTCGGGACAGAACGTTTTCCTTGACGGCTGGCTGTCCGTCAAGGGGTACAAAAAGTGCGGTCAACCCGAAAATAAAACCTCAGTTAGTTGATTGACTATATATATATATACGTCGACGGCTGATGTTACACCTTTTTCAGAATAAAGCGCAGTCAACCGACCTGTTTGCCCATTGATTGTTGTTCAAGACACAGCCGTGTAACAGCCGGCACAAACAAGCCCATCGGCTATTATTAATATTACGGAGGACCATAGTAAATAGGACCTACGGTATACACAAAAACCTAAATATTTATCTATTTCTACTAACTAAATTTGGTCCTATTTACTATGTTCCCCCGTAATAGTACTATTACAGAGGACCATATGTAGTAATCAGACCCACGACACACACACAAAACTATATATTCCACGATTTTTACGAACCGTACACTAAAACCTATATATTCTCCCCCGTATTACATACTATTAGTACATACCGTATTGATTGTTGATGCAAATGATACGTGCTGTAAAATGCGTTCGTACCGGATCCCGACGGCATTGGATAGCCCCTCAGCTGGGGAAACCCCTAGGGTGCGCGCGCTACGACAGAGGTATTATTAGTTATAATTGAAGTATGTATACAAAAAAATCACTTTTTGGTAAAAACCGTTTCTGAACGACGGGGCCCCTTAACCCAAAATCGTCGGAATTTCGCCCTTGATTGATTTAGCAAAAAAAAAAACGTTTTGTATGCCAAGGCCACGAGTTTGTTCATCGGGTTACACTTCCTTTCAGTTTGCATCAAAATCAGCTTTTTGGGGTGAGGTAAAGAGAGCTCCTCAAGTAATCAACCTCCTCAGAAAACGAAAACGGTGTTTTTTATACTGATTACAGCAGTACCGTACCATGCGTCAAGAATGAGAAACGTTTACGCCAAAAAGCGCGACACCCCCTGACCTACCGAAGCACAGGTCAAGCGCAACCCCTATATACCCCTGTCGCATAGCACGCTTGCTTGTTCGGAGGTAGGTTCGCACCTTCTCTTGTATGAGCAGACCCTTTTTCACCGCGCTCTCCGTCTTCGACACCAGGCTGCGCTGCAAGGATTGGACTTTCCGAACCAAGTCGTACCGCTCCGGGTCCGAGCTCTCTAACTTTCGCCAGCGGTGGACGTTGAGCGGCAGCTCTAGCTCCTCTATTAGCGCCGTCATCTTTGCCCGCTCGTGCCTCAGATCCTGGTTTTCGTATAATTGCGTTGGTCGGTCGTCGATTCGATTTGGTTGATTTAGTTGATGATCTATCTGGCTGACTTAAGGCCAGTTTAACTTTCTTCGTTGATTGGGTTGATCAGGTTGACTGAAACCATAGGTCCTGGTTTCATTCCATTGCGTTGGGCGCTGGTTTGGTTGTTGCTTTGGTTGAGTACTTGGTTGGCTTAAGCCACAGATCCTGGTTTCATTTTAACTTCGTTCGTTGATTCGGTTGGTTTGGTTGACTGAAACCGTAGATCCTAGTTCAATTTCGTTCGTTGATTTTGGTTGATTTTGGTTTGATTTAGTTGACGGACGCAACTGCTGGAAGGAGGGCACCTTACCACTTATTTGACACTATGGTCGAGGGTCGTTGCGTAGGATACCAATAAAACCAACCCCCTGAGTATAACTCCAACCAAATCAATCAATGTTTAGGGCTACGTACTCTTTTCGTGGTCTGGATTGATCGGTTATTTTTATCATATTTTTTATTGTTGACAATATAACGCTACACATTGTCAGACGGCAAACGAAATACTAGCAATGTTCAGGGCTAGTCTTCTTTGTCTCAACACACAGTGTGCGCCAAGCATAGTGTTCGAACGTGTTGTAAGCTCTCGTGGCTGTAGGGACGGGACTCGTCGCTGAGGTAAGTACGCACGGCATCGCGGTGAGAGACTATGCTTTCATATATTCTCGCTTTGCTCTACCTCACGAAATAATGCACGCATGAAAGTCTTGTGCGACGGCAGTAAGTTGAGGGGTTATTTTTAACGTGTGCTCACCTTTTCTAGCTTATGGGACGCCACCGTGAGCTCCCCACGGTCTCCCGCCTGGCCAATCAGCGTTTAGGACGAAGCACAATGGGCGCGAAACACGTTGACGAGAATAACGTTGGCTGAACGTGTAGGCTCTACCGCACGTCGAAACTACTGTTCAATCTCGTGCGCGTTTGATCCGTCGCATGGACGGCTAGTGTTCTCCCTGCGATGACGCTTTTTCGCCATCTCTCTACAATATTCAGTATTGGTTGTTGACTATATTCAGTATTGGTTGTTGCAAGTTTTCCAGTAGAAACATACCACCGTACTGAAAAATTAAGAGTAAATTAGGATGACACAAAAATGCAAGGTTCTGCAGGCCAGCACAGCAAACATATGTAAGTAAGTGCCTTTGTGTAGAGAGAGGCGATACCGAGGGTGTTCGCCTTTGTTTTTTCCTGTCCAATGATACGTTAGCTGGTGCATGCTTCAATAGAGGTAATATTGCACCTTTGCGCTTTAGGATCCTCACCTGGGGGGGCTCTCTACCTGACTCAAATATCGACTTTGAGGAAAACGTGGAAATGCAAGCATGATGAATAACTCCACGGTCGAGTCATCCCACAATTAGGGATGCAGCAAAAGTTTTCTGACCTCCTATTACGGGGGGCCATAGTAAATAGGACCTACGGTACACACAAAAACCGACATAATTTGCCTACTTTTACTAACAATATTTGGTCCTATTTACTATGGTCCCCCGTAATGACAGGGGGGAGCTCAATATTTCACCCGAAACATGGCTCCGAATACTTTAGCTCGGGCAACCCCACCAACATTTCTGATCGCTAGTCCTACAGCAAATATTTTATTAAAAATTATTTCAAATACGTTAGCTGTAAGTTCTACCGATTGAATGGTCGATACCCATCTTTGCAAGCTGCGTACTACTCCGGCCTCGTAAAGGTATCATGCTATGCTAACCGGTATAGTTCCTCACTTGAGGAGCTCAACCGGCCAGGAACGCTTGGCCCAAAACGTGTTAACACCCTACCGTGGGAATACCCGGTCTAGGCATGTACCAAATAATCATGAAAACACACGCACACGCATGGCATTCCAACACCATGGGGTTCCAACTACATGGTATTCCAACAACATTGCTTATGGTATAATAATCTCTGGGATAAGTTTACGAGTTGATCAACGTCGAAACTCATGCTGCACACTGCAGCACACTATCGGATGGCAAGCGTAGCAACAATAATAATAACAATAGTAGTGGGTAGCTTTTCAAATGAGGAACCAACCTCCTGGATGGTCCAATTCGGGTAAAAGGGGGTCGGTTTCCCTAAAAACAATTCCGAAAGTTTCTCGAATTGAGGCGCTTGGCGGTGTTTCCTTCCCGGTGATAGTAGGGCTTTATGTGGGCGAGGTAGGCGGACACTTCGTGTGTGTCGTTTGTAAGCCTTACTCTATACACAACTGGTGATAATTGTGAGCATCAGCTCAAAGGTGGCATGGCCGAAAGGCACTATTACGGGGGAACATAGTAAAAAGGACCTACGGTACACACAAAAACCTATATATTTATCTATTTGTACTACCAATATTCGGTCCTATTAACTACGTTCCCCCGTAATAGTAAACAGGATGTATTCCATTCACACACAAACCTACCAGGTATACTGTATATTTACACATTTACCTAGTTTTACTCTTAATAACAATATTTGGTCCTATTTACTATGGTCCTCCGTAATACCGGGCACACAGTATCTCTACCGTAGCACACGGCAGCTGCTTATTTTCGGTGTGGACTGCTGTGGACACCATCGCGTACCTGCGACGCGGACTGCACGACGTCCTTCTCCATAGACTTGATTTTCTTTTCGAGATCGCGGGTGTCCAAAAGAAGCTGCTGGTACCTCACCTACACTCGCACCATGGGAGGGACCATTTCAAGACCGTCGATTCAACAGTGGGAGTTACCAGTGATTCGGGAGGCGGATGGTGTTAAGAAGGGAGGGCAATGGAGCGGGAACGATGGGTAGGGCAAGGAAACGTGCTCGACATTGAGGGGGGGGGGGGGGGGGGGGAGTGGGGGTTTACCCACTCCCCTTCCTTTCC
>JBBMKB010078143.1:0-12905 GCA_037833945.1 Alaria marginata
CAGAGCATGACTAAATAAAGCAGTATAACTTTTAGACTGCACTGTTGTGTTCGTACTACCAATGAGTACCAAATTTGATGTTGGCGATGTGTTTGTGAAGCAGAGGATTGTTTGTATCGTCAGAAGGTCATTTTCTTTTAATACTATATTTGTTTGTGTACCTAGGCCATGGGATTGTGCATCGTGTTGCCATTTTTTGTTTTTCTCAAAACCAGCTTTATCGTGAATGAAGGTATACAGTAATACTCCTCAACGGAAGAGCCCCAGAAAAGAAAAACAATGGTTGGGGCACCTTTACCGTAGCGTGGGCCAAGGCAGAGAACTAGGCACAGGCAGTAGAGTTTCGGAAAGTAGTGGATACGGGAGTATAGAGTGCGCAGGTACAGTAGAATGCACTTGTTTCATTCTGTGTACGGCATTACCATTGGTTAGGAGATTCGGAAAAAGGGTTACCCAGGTATAGGTCACTTGCTAGACGCGTTCTACGATAGAGGTCGCACGTTTTGGCGTTTTTGCTTCCTGGATGACGGGGCTCCTTAACCCAAAATGACGGAATGTCATTCTGTTATTATTGCGATATTCTATTTTGGTATAGATGGACCACGGGTTTTTTCGTCGGGTTGCACTTTCAGTTTGCTTAAAATCAGTTTTTCGATGAGGGTATAGAGCTACTCAAGTGATGAGCTTCAGAAAAAAACGTGCTGCACCTCTATCGTAGAATGCGTCGCCACCGCCTGATATAATGTGTGTCGCTCCTATATACTCTTGTGTGTCAGCCCGAGCTTTTCGGACGAAATTCCTGCAAACCGGTGTCTTTTAATTATTTGCGGGTGGCGTAGAGTTAGCGATAGGGATGAGGTTGGGGCTCACGCATGCTGCTAGGTAGGGGGGCACTATACTTGCGATGACATGGGTCATCGTCACCACAGTCTCCCGTATCTCCTTGATATGTGGAGGGGGCGTGACTGCCTTTCAGGCTACCTCTCAAGCGGCGGTGGCAACCACTCGCCTAATTGACCGGACGACGCCAGAGCGAAACAAGAGCTATATACATATTTTTAGCATTCAAATTTTGTTTGTTTTCTTCATCGCTGTGTGTTTTTTATCGGCCTAGCAAGCTGTTGACGGGCACGGTTTAAATGTTCTTAGAGGGCATTGAGAAACGCGGCATCTATCGATAATTTTCTCGTACTTGCCGGAAATGTACAGCACCGTCCTCATAGACGACGAGTTTACTTGCATATATGGGCATCAGGAGTGGGCCGGGAGCTATGTTTTATTTTGGAGTAAAGCGGGCCGTCTGTCGGCCCTTCAACATTGCTTCCCGCTGTAGTATAGTACCATCCTGATAGACTACGCGTGTGTCTACAGAGTCGGCTTTTCAGTGTGGGATAGTGTTATGGTATCAGTGTTGTAAACTGCTGCATAGCTTGGTACAATCCCGGAGGCTTCGTGATTATTACAGTGCAAGGCCGTCCTTATGCACATGCCCACCTTCTGTAGTACGCTGGCCTCGTTGTGAAGGGCTGTGCCTTTTGATCCTTTCTTAGCGTGCTCTTCCTCGAGATAGTGTCGTCTTGGTGGTCTCCGCGGTTGTCTGGAAGGGTGCCCTTTCCTTACTTAAAGGAGCGGCGCAATAGCACACGGGTGCGAGGAGGTCAAAGATTCGAGCAACCTCCTGGCCGAACGACGCCTTATCAACTCCTGATATTTAGGGCACACCTCTCGAATCATATTTCAAACAATCTCCCTGGAGCACAGCACTCGATATATATGTCGATTAACTTGAATGCGGTGCGCCTTCTTACACAGGGCCCCATTTGACTGGCGCAGGATCATTTCGGCCAAATTTTTCGGATTTTCGCGATTATGAAACTCTGCACACATACACCATTTACTCAGATTATTCTCCAGAGGAAAATATGGCTGATGCCCTTGGCTTTCAGAAAAGCATACAAACGTTGGGGAACTCGAAAGTCCCGCAAGCAAAGGTTTCGGGACCGCAAACGAACGTGTTTACGTCTTTTCTAGCGGTTTTTGCTGCCGTCCACATCCGAGAGTGTGCGCCAATTTCAGCGATTATACCACTACCAGTACAGCAGTACTATTTAAGCACAATGTTTTTTTTTTCCCCGTGATTTCCGCGAATCGCAACCCGAAAAGCGGGAGAAAACAAATGAATTGTTTATGAGTGATCTAACTCCCTCCTTGAAGTGTCCAGACGACCAAAAATGCGAAACAAAGGTGTACCTGCAACGCTTGGGGAGAAACTCCGGAGCTGCGAGTAAGAATGTGGGTAAACATGTTATATGTCGAAGTAGCGCACGTGCCGGTCGGTGCGAAACGCGCAGCGTATGCCGAGCTCGGTCCCTCGGGCGCAATCACACCCAGTGTACGCAGAGTGTATGAAGACTACATGATACCAGTACTGTATGTGAATGAGTAAGCTGGCATCCACAACCTACAAGGAAAGTATTATTGTGAATATTTTTTGTGATCAGAAATCTACAAGAAAATACGTATGACTACTTCTTGTGTACCATGCGAAAAACCCCCATTTGTCATTTTGCTCGTATTATGCGGTACTGTACAGCAGCAGCATTTTGGCATCGACGCCCGAAACGAAATAAGGTAATAAGAAACCCGCAGAGGAAGAAACTTACCTAAAAATAATGAATGCAGAAAGTGTTATACGGTACCGCCCTCTGATAAGAAACCGAGGTATGGTTTCAGGCTGGGTTTCTTATTCCAGAATGTGTGTGTCCTACACTAACTTCAGTATAACAGCTGTCGACTTTCTTATTTCCCCGTCCTTTTTAGGCTGAGTTTCTTGCAGGGCTCTTTCTCATGAGAGGGCCGGTAGTGTACACTAGACGAGGTATGACTTTGTTAGAGAGTGAAAAGGGCCCGAGCGCAACCAAGCACGAGGTGTAATGATTATATGACACGCCCACCGTCGCTTGCCACCGCGTTGGGGTTTAATTCGTCCGCACACGGGACTTGTCAGATGAAGACAACTGAACCATCATACACACACCATTAGCGTCGTACCTTATCATGCCCTACGTCGACGTGCAGCCAGGATGCACGAAACACAGCACAATATCCGGGAAAAAAACTCTAAAAAATCCGGCTCAGGTTTTGCCGGCTTCAGCTCTTACATAAAACCATAAAAAAGGTATACCTGTGGTAACATATATACAACATGGTGTGCGTAGATCATACCCGCAATAGGTACCACACAGACATGTATGCAGAAGGCGTATGAGTGATACTGGCCGCGGCTGGATACATTTCAAAATTTCACGAGTATATAGCCAGCGCACAAATGATGCCGGCACGGCTGGTACATGTATTGCTTGTGGAAAGCATCGACGCGGGTCGGCACGTGTTTTCCGCCGCAACAATTTGAAAAAAAAACTGTAGTAGAGAAAACCATCTCGGAAAGTCACTTTGTTAGAAATAGGTGCTCAAGTGATGTACAGTATGTTATCGATGGTCAGTAGCAATGACCTTCCCAGCGTTGGTATGTTGTTATCCAATCGACGTACAGATCGAGCGGCATAATAACGCGTACCGTTTCGTACATGTACGTTTTGGCGTTACATTTCGGATGATGTAGGGATCCTATTAGTAGCTTGTGACACGAGCATCTTTGTACGATCCCTGATCGTCACGTTTTCGCTCTGGGCCTTCTCCTACCGTGCATCTGATGTAGGCAGGTTCCCCAAGTTACGGTGAAAACGATTAACTCCTGTCCTCGCAGGTTCCCGCCTTAGTTTTCCTTGTACAAATGCCGGTTTTCCGCTCCCACTTAAAGCGATCCCGTATGAAGCTAGTAGTCCTGCCCTCCCGCTGCCATCTAGACGACTACCTCCCGTCCAATTGTCTGGTTCTCGTGGTTCTTCGATCCAAAGCGGCAAAGCCCTGCGCGGAAAGATGGATTTCCCTAATCCTGTCAACTTTGGCTCCCGTCAGGAAGGTCTACGTGGTATCAGTCGATCAATCAGCAGATACACCACAATTAATAAATTTTCGTGGTCCGCAGTGTTAGCCCTTCGGCCCCTGCGTAGCGGTCGCTAAACAGAACCCCCTAGTTATGCATAAGCATGCAACTCCCTCTGAAACCAAGTTAGTAGGATTTGGCCATTTAAAAAAAAAAGGGCCAAATATTTAATCTCCAGATATGGTTGGGTTAGGGTTAGGGATAGGGTTCTCAGGCCCCTTCCGAGCCTGCGAGTGCTTTGTTGGCTAGACTCGTGCACAGGGTTGGCTTGCGTCACGAAGATCGGCGGGTGGTACCCGGAGTCGCCACGAGGCGTAGAGGAGCAGCGTAACCGACTATACGGTACCAGGTAGCATTTTAGACGTAAAGCAGATACGTGGTCACAAAACTGCTCTTCTCTTTACTTCTCTCGTCGACTTACTACGTCGAATTTTGCTTACACACGGCGGCGCTTTCCACCGCTGTCGATTTTTGGCTCAACACGAAGAACCTCACATGTAGCGGGGCCGGAACCCATGACCTCGAACTTACTTCGTACAGTCTTCGAGGGTAATCGATACACCACCACCGGCGGCCGTAGTCGACAGGTACCTGGTACAGTACGCGGCAGCAGTTAAGAGTATCCGATTTTGGCGAAGGCTCGCGGCTTATTGTGATGTCAACGTTAAGCACAGGCTCGTCAAGGCTATGTTAAATACAGGATTTATTTAGTCTGGCGTCCTTGCTGAGCACAAATGCTTAGTTGTACATTCTTATATTACATAAAAAAACAGCCTGAAGTTCTTAATTGCCAGAGTTCTTAAACACATATCAGGTACCTGGTGTCGCGTTTAAAGTTGGTTACCAACTAAAACAACCATGATTTAGTCTTTTGGGTACTTTTTTATAAGCATAACCAAAGCAGCTTTGTCGTGATTATTAACTTACTTGAGCTATATGACTTTTAGTATGGTACGCTAAACGCTACGTATACAAATTAAGTGTATGTCCATGTTTCAGCACACCTATTATAAATTATATATCATACAAACAATAGTAGCTAAGTATGTGTTTCGGTGTATACTTAATCGTGTGATATGGGTTTTAAGTATGGCCTTACTGAAATTCCATACAATTTTATATATATATATATATATATATATGTTTTAGTACATGCACACGCTAAACACCATACACACGGAATTATAAATTAAGTTTCTTAAATCAAGCAAGTTTTGCACCAAATAAGCAACAATCAAAGCAAGCCCTTTATTGAGTTGATTACCAACACTGTTGATAGTCGCGCAGTGTACGTATGGTACCTTGTTTTATTGTTGCTCTGTATTGTATTTTGTCTCCCGAATGCCGAAAATATTACTTTTCTAGTATAAACAACATAATATAGACACTTCTAGACTACCGGGTATTCATTACCAGGTATAACCGTTCTGGCAAAAAGAGCGGGTTAACTGAAAAAAGTGAGCATGACCTATCGGAGCCCACTGGACACTGACTGGCATCATGTCAACACTTTTTCGACCGAAAACATACGCCCACACAAGTTACAGCAGTATATGTGTCCCTCCCCTAAATCGTGTGTACACAGCAGTCGAAAAGTTTCTTCCCTGAAGAGCGCGTTCTAAACAAACATACTAAAATACAGTACAAGACACCTTATCAACAAACAGAAACATTGACCCGGGCTGAGTTTCTTATTTAACAGGGGGGGTATTGTACATTAACCTCAGCATAAAGGCTCCTGAATTTATTATTCTCCTGTAAATATCAGCCTGCGTTTCCTGTTGGCCTGTTTCTTATTAGGTGTCCTGTACTGTATTCCACGTAGAGACTTTTCATACTAAAGTATGCTGATTGTTAAACCGTTTGCCACAGAGGCAATGTCCAACTCTAGTTCCAAGTAAAATTCCCCCCAAACGCAGGTACAGTTCTACCGTGCTACTTATTTTGTTATAATAGGTACTTGGTACCAGGGTATATTACATCATTGTCATGTGACATTCATCAAAGTGCAGTCCATCTTTCAGTCCAATCTGGAACAAAGAATATTGTTTTTTTTCACGCCCATCTTCACAAGGGTGTTCTTGAGGGGGATCGCTTTTAGCCGTAAAAAGCGAGTTCGTCGGAAAAAGCATAATAACTACGGTTTCATGTGTTCACATTGTTTTTCAGCGAGTTCGTCAGAGAGAGCGTACCATAAACTGCACATACGGTCAGCGAGCTCATCAGAGAGGGTGTACGAAGCCATACACCGTCGGTCACTCCATCCATCGACCAAGTTGTGCCTGAACCCTGCGAATACAGCCAGCCAGCGCATTGAACAGAGAGGGAGAGAGAGAGGGAGAGAGGGAGCCCGCGTGCGACTACTCACTCAACCAGCGAATCAACCAAATGAGCGTACGACTACTACTACTATTGTGCAACAACTACAATCAGTGAATCCATCGGTCTGCAATTATTGCATCTGAGAGGGCTTACGACGACGCATACGGAGAGTCAGCGGCCTCGTCCATTGGAGACAACGTCCGACCACGAACACCAAACTTATTCAAACACACTACAGCAACAGTGGACCTCCAGGTGATCGCTAATAATATAGTGTACTCACCAGTCTCTATCTGCCGGCGCGGCGAGTACTGTATCGGGACAACATCGACAGCAACAACTTCAACTACCCCCGCAATACCAGCGGCAGCGGTAGCGGCCGTACCAGCAGCAGCATGGGGGACACAAAGAACTTCGCCCGAAACCCTGCGCGGTGTCTGCTCACTATGACGGTGAGAGTACGTGTACAGTAGGTCGTGTTCGTCGGTTTACTCCGAGAATTAGTCAGAGACTCATTTTTTCTTTGTGGGTCATCCCACGGTAGAGGTTGCACATTTTAGGCCAAACGTTCCTGTCTGGTTGAGCTCCTCGAGTAAAGGAACTACCGGTTGGTATGATAATTTACGGAGAATATTTATTTCAGAACTAGCTCATTGAAGCATTGGTCCGGCTGCGCGAACGAACGTCTTTCAAGTTATGTTTTGGGTGAGATATTGAGCTCCTGATGTCAGGGACCCAGGAACAAAAGAGTGCACCCTTACCGAGGGATGACTCTTGTACGGGTTGAATCATATGTACCACCAATGCTAGGTGCACGCTATGCCCCGGCCACACCACGGCAGACCCGCATCGTGGTATTGCGGGGCGCCGAGTGCCTCGGTTGTGACCCTACCCCGGGTCTGGTTGGTCGCTACGACGTCGAGTGAGTGTGGGTACCGTTGCCCCAATACGCCTACAACTACAGTCTAACACTGGGACGAAATGATAACCACACCTGTAATATCGATTGTGTTGTGTGCAAACAAAAGCGCCTGCTGACGGTCCAAATCCCGCCTGGGAATAACTAATCGCTACCGGGTACGAGGTTAAGTGAGTTTGTGTACAAACGTTCCCCTTGAATACCTCGTTACTAGAGCAGCAGTACACTGGGGTGGGACCTTTGTTTTCGCTTACTGTTACAGGCAATTCTACTTATATAGCACTGTACGGGTATGAGAAGGGGGGCACTTTTGAGACCAGTTAGCTATGGCAAGAGCTCCTCGATCGAGCAGGTATCATATACCCGGTATGTTTCGGAGCCGGCATGTACCATCATACACCACAGGACACCAATATACAGTAATGAGGGGAGAGGAGGTTGGCTCAGGCTGAACTTGTTGTCCTCTGGAGAGAAAATGCGTTCTAAACTAAATCTATTAATACTAGAATGGCTCTCTCCCTGTTTTTTATTTTCCTGTAAAGAGTAGCGTTCTTTTTGTTTATGATCTGTTTGTTCTTAGGAATATATTTCCTGCACTGTACAGCGCTGTACAGTAGTACTCGTTGTAGATCGCCCTGTCGATCTTGGTCAGTTTAACCAAAATGCGGATGGCGACATGTTTCTTGAAATTGGAGGACACGCATAAGTTGTAGGCTTACCTTCCCAAGCAATCGGGTAGCCGGTCCACCGAGTGACCCTTAACCCTTAACCGTGAGGGAGCCAAGACCTTCCAAGTGCCCCCCACACCGTAGTCGTGCTCCCCACCAACAAGAAGAAATGTGCAGAACCATCTTCAACCCATAATTTGGTGGGACAAAAAATGTCAATGGCATTGCACCCAGCCAGGGAGGCCATTTCACGAACGCTGTACTGTAGTTAAAGTCTATACAGTACAGGACACCTAATAAGAAACAGTAAATTTGGCTCAGGCTGAATTTCTTAGTTCAGAAAGAGTGCGTTCTACACTAAATTCATTACACCGGCTCTCAAATTTCTTATTTTCCTGTAAATGTAAGCCTGGGCTTCATATTACCCTGTTTATTGTTAGGTGTGCTGTACTTTAGCCGTGCATCTCGCTTTCTACTGTACCTCCGGCTCAACATCGCGGCATCAACATATTTCTCTTGCCCTAAACCCCTCTAGTGTTGACGACCGACCGTCTACCCTCTCTGGTGGTTTGGATCTTACGGAGCATGCCGTTCCCGGCTGGATTTCCTTCTTCATTGGGAGTCGTCCAACGGTAGGGGTGCAGTAATAAGTGCCTGAGCTCTTGACATGAGGAGCTCAGTATCTCCCCCGAACATGACCCCCCAGAGTTTCATTCGCGCAACCCGGTCAATATTTCTATCCGCTAGTCCGAAACTAAATGCAATCGTGTAATGATCCCACCAACCGGTAGTTCCTCACTTCAGGAGCCCAGGTCCTCACTTCAGGAGCTCAACCGGTCGGGAAAGTTTGACCCCAAAACGTACAGCCCCTGCCGTGGGATGGCTCTTGGATAAAGCACTGCACCATCTATGGGGGATTTACTTTTTGCACACATTGTATGCAAAATACGGAATAGGCTGTGTTTATGCACACAGAGGATATGGTTGCGAACCCCTCCAGAGGGATCCAAGGTGCCACGCATTGCTATCGAAGGGCAAATTATCAAAGACCTCTACGCCACAAAGGGTGTTTTATCTCTGCGAAACCTAGATGGGGGGTTTGAAATGCAATCCGCGCAGATGGAAGAATGTGTTGCTAATCCTCAGGAGGGATTTTAATTTTTACGCAACGCTATAATAGAAGGGCGATATTTTTAAACGAGAGGGTTTTTCCCTTGCACGAAACCTATACCAAGGGGGTTGAAATCCAATCCTCAAGGAGGGTTAAAACATGTCGCCAACTCTCCCGAGGCATCCAAGGTGGGTGCCACGACACGCAATGCTGGGTTTTTGAAACCCTCTTCGCCACGGAGGGTTTGTTAGTTGAATAAAACTTGTGGAGGGTTTTTTTAAATACAATCCTTGAGAACGGTTCATACCATTCATGGTCACCACAATCATCAAGAGGATTGCAGTACTACTACAGCAGGTGGCCCGCTCGAGTGGTAGATAAACCCCCGCAGCATTTCAGTCCTTGTCACCCCTAACTATGCAGAGAGGCGTTCGTTGGACACACTGGAGGATTATCAACACATACATACAGGGCAGAACTAATTTTCTGAGCTCCTGACATGAGGAGCTTAAACTCTCACCCGAAACATGACTTTCAAGATTTTTTGTCCGCGTAACCCTATCAACATCTCTATCCGCTAGAGTCCCAAGACAAATGCACTCGTAAAATGATCATACGAACCGGTAGTTTTCCAACCTAAGGAGCTCAACCGGCCAGGAACGTTTGACACCCCAGACAGTTCAACCCCTACCGTGGGATAAGTCGAACCAATCTCATAGACAAGGTGTACAACACAATCGTACTGCGAAAACGAAAATGATATCCCGACTGCTTTTTTTTTGTTAAGGAGACCTGCCATTCAGAATAAGATTAAGCCAAAAAGGATTAATGACTTGTGAACTTCGTGGGGACGATGTGATATCATCTACCAAAACTCGTTCGTGTCACAGGTGTTTTTTTTCTCGACGGCAGGGGGTGTCAGAGCGGGAGCGGGAGGGGGGGTGAGAGTTGGGGCAGGGAGCGGGTCGGGGGAAAGCGATTGGGCTACCGGAGACGGCGAGATGCATCCGAGCGGTGCTACCGCTATGGCGCTGAGCGCGTCTTCGGGGGTGTCTTCTGTGCAGCTGTCCATATTTCTCCTCGCCATAAAGGTATGTTGTGACAGGAAGCCCCTTCATTCAGACGAATAGGGTATTGTGCCGTTCAACTTACTGTAGTGCTCTCACGTTTTTACCATCGGATTGTGTTTCATGGGTTGTCAACACACTCCACGATAGAGGTTCACCCTTTTTTTTCTGAAGCTCCTCAATCGAGGAGCTCTAAAACCTCACCGAAAACAATATTTTGCGCAAACTGAAAGTGCAAATCGATGAACAAAGCCGTGGCCTATCTGTACCAAAAAGCGTTTTGCAAAAATAGAAGGACATTCCGACGATTGTGGGTTAAGGAGCCCTGTCATTCAGAATAAAAAAAGCTAAAAAGTGCTACCTCTATCGTAGAACACTCGTAGAACACGTCTTTCACCGTTGTTTCCTCTCATGCTGCCTCGTTCGCGATAACCCATGATACTTTGTCGTCAGGTTCGAAGTTATTCCGAGTCTTCCGCGAAAATCTTGGGGTTTTGATCGTGTCGCGCGCGTACTTAATAACCAGGCCAGATATTTCCTCCGACGGGTGCTACGATAGAGGTAGCATTTGTTTTATTTTCTTGTTTCTGAATGACGGGGCTCCTTAACCCAAAACCGTCGGAAACTCCTTGTTTTCAGTCCGATTATTTTGTATATATACCTAGGCCACACGGGTGTGTTCATCGGGTTGCGCTTTCAGTGTACTCAAAACTCAGTTGGTGGGTGAGGTTCAGAGCGCCCTCAAGTCAAGATCCCCAGAAAAAAACGGGCGCACCTCTATCGTAGAATGTGTCCTCCGACTTCCTGTTCCGGCGCGATCAGTGTTTTTTTATGTCGTTCGTGTCTGGTGCGTTTCCCGTTCTCTACACATATCAATCGGTGCCCACGAGGATCATGAGAGTATCCGTCATGACACAGTGTTTTACGATAGAGGTAACACGTTTTGGCGTTTTTATTTTCTGGATGACGGGGCTCCTTGACCCAAAATTGTCGGAGTGTCCTTCTATTTTTGCCAAATGTTTTTTTTGCATATATGGGCCACGGGTTTGTTACATAGGATTGCACTTTTAGTTTGCTCAAAATGATACTTTCCGTGAGGGTACAGAGGTCCTCAAGTGAGGAGCTTCAGAAAAAAAATGGTGAACCTCTATCGTAGAATGTGTCTCATATAATGCGTGACCTGGGTGGTTTACTCGATTCGCGCTACCGTGCTCTCGGTTGCCAAGGTTTCGTGTTTGCGAACGTGGTCGTGGGTTCTGCGCGTGTGGCCTTGTTGGTGCATTGCTCCGAGTTTCTGCAGGTGATTATGAAAATTGTTGCTGCTTGTGTTATCGGGTTCCAATGACATATATGTCCCATATCGCGTGAATCATGTGTCATCCCCTGACCCTTTCATATACAGTAAGCGGCATGTGTTAATAATTTGGCAGTTAAGAATTTCAGGCTGAGGGTCATCCCACGGTAAAGGTGCAGCTGGTTTTTTCTGGGCTCCTCGCATGAGGAGCTCAATACCTCACCCGAAACATGAAGCCGAAGGCACCCATTCGCGCATTCCGACCATCATTCATATTCGCTATTCAAATATTACCATTGGAGTCATCCCACGGTAGGGGTTGCACTTTTTGGCGTCAAAAGTTCCCGATCGTTTGAGCTCCTGATGTGAGGAACTACCGGTTGGTATGATCATTTTACGAGTGCATTTGTTTTAGGACTAGAGGATAGAAAGGTTGATCGGGTTGCGCAAACGAAAATCTTGGAAGTCATATTTCGGGTGGGGTATTGAGCTCCTCATGTCAGGAGCTCAGAAACTTATTGTTGCACCCCCTACCATGGACTACAACATTGTCCTAAAACAAGTATACTTCGTAACATAATCATGCTAACCGGCAGTTCCTCACTTTTTGAGCTCGATCGGTCAGAAACGTTTGGCCCAAAAGATGCAACCCCTACCGTTGGATGCCTCCTGAGTTTTGAATGAAACCTAAGAATTTACAGCTAAGCCTTTGTGCTCAGCAATGACGCCACTCTAAATCCCATGTAATAGTCTTTAAAAGCCTGAGCTCAACGTTGACATCATAATGAGCCGCGAGCCTTATAGCCAAAATAGGAGATTGTTAACTGCTGTCGCGTACTTTACCTGATTTTAGCAAAATTACTCTTGACGGGTGCCTTTGCTGTTTAGTTGTGTGCTTGAAGGAGCGATGATAAGGCTCCAAACACCCTGCGAAATAAGGGTACCATGCCATAAGATGTGATTATCGCACTATTACCTTATCATTACTAATGTGTGTTCGTTTTCCAATTTTTCTGAGAACGAATCATCCCACTGTAGGGTTGCAGCAGGCGGTTCTGAGCTCGTAGCATCAAGAGCTCAATATCGCACCCGAAACATGACCTCGAAAGCATTCGTTCGTGCAATCCGACCGACATCTTTTCTATGCGCTATAATAATAGTCCCTAAAGTGAACCCCTCGTTAAATCGCCTAATTGAGGAGATCAACCGGTCTGAAACGTTTGCCCCAAACAGTAACAGTTAACAGTGCAATATCTGCCGTGGGATGACTCCGGACACACTTGTTTTGGTTCGTGTATTCGCAGGCGGTGATGAAACTGGTGGTTTCTTGCGCTATCGGATACGTATTGAGCAAGAAGGGCATCCTGGACCAGGTGAGATATATACCAATAAATATAGATATCTTAATGTGGGCGCTTCGCCCTCAGCGCTCCTCAGCTTTTTTTCTTAGACGTATTTTTTTTGCGTTTGCCGTGTTAACTTTCGATGAGGACATCCCCTCGGCGCGAAACTCCCTCA
>JBBMKB010078154.1:0-12904 GCA_037833945.1 Alaria marginata
CACAGGATTTTGCTTCAAATTTTGCTAGTGGTTTTTTTTCACTCGCGACGGAGAACCTAAGATAAATCTTAGGAATAGCATATACCTGTCGACCAGGTATGACCAGGTATGATACCTGGTACCTGGTATTATTTTGTGTTGCCTCGTCCTTTGGCTAATCGAGGTTCGATTGATAAGTAAACGCGGTCGAGCTGCAAATCGGCAGTACTCGCCGGTTTGTCATGTAAGAATAAAAACGTACCTGGTAAATGCTTACTGGTCATGCTCGCCGGGCGTGTCAGCGAATTGCTGCTACCGGTGTGTTTCCTCGGCTGAATGGGAGGCAAAGCTACTTCTGTAAAGAGGACCCAAGTATCCGAGGCACGAGAGTCTGGGTATACCACTCTGGGCAGACATTTAGGGATCGTTGGGTTCTCAATATGAACATGAAACGGCCCATAAAAGTATGCCCAGACTGGTATATACGAGACTGCAACAAAAAGTTACCACGAGTAGAGTGTGGCTTGGTGATGCTGCGAGCACGGATATCAGGTTCTCTTTTGTGTTGCCTCGTCCTTTGGCAATGAAATCGAGATTCGAGCTGCAAATCGACAATACTCCCCGGCTTGTGATGTGCCAGGCACCTAGTAATTACTTCGTAGGAATGTCAAAAAGCTTAGCTGTGGGTTGCTGTTGACGCTGTCTTTGGGATTGCAGGGGCAATAAATCCCGAAATGCATGGCGATTACAGCGTCGGCTACACGAAGTCGCTCGCTCTGCTTGCGTACAGTATGCGACACGTGTTAAGAATTTGGCAGTTAAGAATTTCAGGCTGAGTTTTTATGTAACGTTATAATTTACAGCTAGGCATTTGTGCTCAGCAAGGACGCTACTCTAAATCCTATATAATAGCCTTTAAGAGCCTGTGCTCAACGTTGACATCACAATAAGCTGCGAGCCTCAGCCAAAATAGAAGATTCTTAACTGCTGGCGCGTACTGTATGTCACTCGGAGTGCCGGCGCGAGCAAAAGCCTGAGTGTTCTGCACTGCACGTTGAAGTTGACGCATGCCTTTGTAATACGGCAGTGGTATCTATTTGCGCCATATATTGAGAAACATCTTGAACCGATGTCTAATGATATCTAACGCGTCCAGCGATCGTGAATTATGCACCTGGTAGCAGGCATGCCGTCTCCATCTTCTTGTCCCGTCTAGGATCGTCATTCTGCACGCAGGATGATAAGAGGTTTCTCACAGTATGTTCGTGCCGTGTCATCGTTTTGGATATTTCAACGCGTAAGGCAATTTTAAAGATTCTCCTGTTTTTCTCTCCTTCCCGCCCACCACAAACGGGAAGGGTCGGAGGAAGAGATGGGGGAAATAGACGAGTGCGACATGGAGAAATTTGTAGCACTAAATAGCAGCAGAGAAACGATCGTTACTGTAGGAGATAAATGGTGGCCACACAATATTAACCAGGAAGGGGGTATGATAAGTAATGTTTTGTAATGTAATATACGGAAAAAACGCAATCAGCGCCCAAATGTTGGAGATATCTCTATAAGGAGTAGGAACGGTGCTCCGTCTCGAAAGCAATGCGTGGTCAATGGCCGAATGACTAAAGCAAGCAACAAATGAGTACCCCCCCCTCCCGCCCACCCCATCGGTACCCTTCTTTTATCCTGGTGACAGACGGCGTGCGGCTAGCGCAAGTTGGCCTGGCGGTGAGAGCCCAACTCGGACTGGCTGCCGGAAATGACGGCTGCATTACCCAGGTGCGACGTCGGTACTGGCATATTCTCGGCCAGCCCGCCCCGCTGCGGTTAGTTGTCGCCGCATTACACCCCGTACCTGCTGGAGTAAGGTACATATTAATAGCATCCGGCCGAGGCGCACATATTCTAGGCGCTTCGTGACCCTTCCGGGTGGGGCGTTAGGGGTCTGACAGCGCACGCGGCGTGCTTTGGTGTGTCGGCCGCTTGTTGTGATGGCGGCACATGGCTAGTTCCGAGTGCATTCCGCACCGCACATGGCGAGTTTGTGTCGTGTTGCTGCGTTATCTGAACTCAGAGGGGGTAGCCAGAGCTGTTGATAAATTACGCTGCCGCTACCATGTCAGGATAAAAATTCGTCTTCTGTTTCATGACTGCTATATCGTGTATTTATTTTGCTTTGGTATGCCATCTCCGCTACCGTGTCATGGTGAAAGTATGTCGTCCGTTTCTTGCTGAAATATTTTATTTTTCCTTTTGCTACAGTGTGCCATCGACACATTCTACGATAGAGGTTCACCTTTTTTTTCTGAAGCTCCTCACTCGAGGAGCTCTTTACCTCACCGAAAAAAATATTTTTGAGCAAACTGAAAGTGCAACCCGATGAACAAACCCGTCGGCCATCTATACAAAATAAACATATTGCAAAAATAGAATGACATGCCGACGATTTTGGGTTAAGGAGCCCCGTCATCCAGAAAATAAAAACGCCAAAAAGTGCTACCTCTGTCGTAGAACGCGTCTCTCGTCGTATACTGCAAATGTCTTGTTGAAAATCGCGCATCAATCTGCCCCACTCCTCAGACCGTATCGAGGAGAAGAGGTCGTCAACAGCGTCCGTAGAATATGACCGGTACCAGGGTATACGTTACTTGTGCAGTTATGTGCCTTGTGATTGAAGTGCGGTGGTGGACAATCGTACCGGTAGGCGGCAAGCCTCCCCCGTGCTTCGGATCCCATCAGTTTATCGCTGCGAGCCCGAAGTCCGCCATGAGCACCTGCTCTGAACCTTCTCTGTTAACGGAAATATCAAACGAACCGGGGAAAAACAAACATCATACATTAATAGTGCGTGAAGCAATCAGATCGAAAGGTGTGATCCGGTTGATCGGTTCGGTCCGTTTGCGAGATTGCCTACCAGGTATCCCATACCGACACGTGGCGGGGGCATACTTAAACACCTGTAACTTCTCTACTTGAATGCTTCATCGCGCCATTTCGACGTACACTGACCCTTCATGATGAGTGATTTCAGCCGCCAACATAAACCTGTCGAATGGTTACAGGCCGTAGCTGCACCGGCAGGGAACTCCCTCCCCCTACGCTGGCAGCAACATAGTTATTCGTAACGCAAGCTAGGGTTAAGCATGAATTGCACAATCACGTTAGGGTGCGCCGCCACATGGCCAAACTCAACGCATGATGGGCTGTTGTGGCCACGGTACTTCAAGTTATATCCGAGGAACGGTATTCCTTGAGTCTTGTCCGGATACTAGCTCATCTCCTCAACGCACATAGGTTGCATGAGGTTCGGGATGCCCTGTCTGATAGTAGTCGAACACATATCTACGCGGGCGTAAACGAAACCTCGATCAGCAGCCGTCACCCGAAAATGTTTGGATACTGGACAGGAAACACGCAGCAACAAACAATGCTAGGGAGCCTTTCCGTAGGCCTATATGCTCGTTCGATGCCCTCAAGCAGACCGGTTTTGTCCAAAATGCCGCATACCGTATCAACTGGGGGGCGGCGTTGGTGCTATATTCAGAGCATTCGGAGGCACTGTCTTGCAATCCTCCTTCGATGTTCGCAGGGAGTCGGCACCGGAACTGCTTCGCATACAATACCGCATATCGTGTCGAGTTTCTGGCAGTCTAGATGTGCGCCAGGGGGCGGCGGTGGTCCGACGTCAGAAGGGGCAGAAGGTACTGTTTTGTGCACGAAACCGTACCTATTATCCCTCCTGGCGTGAAGCCGCTGCCATCCGCTGGCGCACGTCCAGGCTGCCAGAAGCTTGATGCTACGATGTTAGGTATTTAAGAGGAAGCTGGTCCAATGCCGACTGTCTGCGAGCATCGAGCGAGGACATACGCTCTATGTCACTACGCGCTCGAAATTGTTTTCTGCCGAGTGTTGGCTGTCCAAAATCCAAACAGATGTATGACGGCTGCTTGCTGTGCAAAGAGCTGTTCGGAGAATCTGTTCGGCTGTCCAGGCAAACAGCAAACGAAAGCAGCATGACATATCGATGTCGCACCTTGCACTGCGCAGTAGCATGCAGCTACAGAACCAGGCGGCATCCTTGTTTCTTTCAGCACACAGGCTGGAGAAGATGGGTCCCTAACCCTGACCTTAACCCAGGGCTAAATGTCGAAAAATGGACCACCCCCCTATCCTGTATACGTAACCTCGATAAGTTACCGCCCCCCTTTTTGTCGCGCGGTATCTCAGCAACCTCGATTGTCGCCGACCTGCATCAAAACATCAAAATGGGTATTATTAGTACGTGGACACTCGATTCGACCACAAAATGCCGGATTATGTTTTCGGAGATCGCCTTAGGTGGCAGGTGCAACTATGCTGCCAGTATACGTCCAAACCAACAGTTTTGTCTTCTTTGGATCCGTCCGTAATTCACCGTACGCGTAAGGAACTGTCGAGTGCTGCCAAATAGACCGCGAACTGCGCGTGATGTCACGATATCGGCGTCCAGATGACCCCGTAGAAGTCCACCACGTTTAGGTGCTTGGAAAGTTATTTGCGGATGTCCACCTCGCTTTTCGTGTAGCTATCGTGTAAACCGGGACGAAGGGCGGTCGTACCACTCCACAAGAGTAAGAAACCGCGCGGCCAGCCGAAATCGGCGGCAAGCGCAACCGGGCGAAGGAGAGAAAGACACTCCGTTGGACGGGTACAGGGGTAGAGAACGCGAGCCGCTACAATAGCACTCGTGCATTTGATAGATCGGTTAAAAACGTGTATGGCTTGGAAGCTCGAGTGCAACTAAAACTCTTCTTTCGCGCATATCCTGGCGTATGTATATGTGTACATGCAATCGAAGCTTATGTACGTGCCACCGCCGTTCTTCGCTGCTACCTGCCCCCCCCGCCCCCCCCCTCCCGGTTTTATGTATGGCAGTGCTTTTGATGGACTTATCGGATGGTGCCCTTTACGTGTTGTGTGCTTTACTTCTCACCATGAACGTTCACGCTCACGTACGGCGAGGGCGGGGAGGGTGATCGCGGTCAACTCCGTTGGTATCGTGCGACACGTTTTGGGGAAAATGACTTGGAACTTGTGTATGATATATTCTTGCAGTTATAAAAGGGCTGAGCAGAAAAAGGGACTCTCCATGGCCACGAAGATCATGGCGAAGCCCAACCCATCCGAGGTATGACCCCTCAGCCCCAGTTGTCTTGCGGCAGGTAAAGGCGAGCTTTTATTATGCACTGTTCTGTATCAGGCTCGCCTGCCGCACAGCAACCAGCTTGAAGTTGACGTCAATTGTCAGGTTCCGTAAAATAACTATCGGCATAAAAGCTACCAGGTAACCTAGAAGCTGCCGGACATTTTCAAAACTGACCAATAGCAGTCCAAGAAACAAGATATATATACAAGAGGCACTTGTGATCTGCCGTGATGCATGGTCGCGTTGCAGTCCGTTATCAGCCACGGTACACCTTGCGCACGGCACCACCGACGTACTGTTGGTGCCGGCACTGGGCTCTTTTTCGCCCTCGTCGGTTTCGAGAGAAAGCCAGTGCTCCAAAAAGCAAGAACCGCATACCTTCTTGCCCTGCCGGCCCGAACTCGGCCGGCACCGGCTATATACCCGTACTTTCCTTCCTCATTTCTGGGATTGGCGAGAGTTGTGTCGCCAGCCGACTCACCCGTCTCCCCCCCCCCGCGCCTCCCCCTTCCGGCCCTCCTCCCCGTCCCCGCCCCCCTCGTGCCTACCGCTCGATGCTTGCGCTGGGTGTCTCAGTGAGATTAGCGAGCAACGGCACAAAAGAGACGAGCAGTTCGAATGTGGGAAACTTCAGCGAATCCTTCGACGATGATGACGAAGAAATATGTCTTGTGGCTGATGGCGACGACGAGGGGGGGGGCGCGCGACGAAGCTCTCTCGAGCTGTAGCAGCAGGACGGTAGTAACAACAGCCATCGCGTGTTTAGCCGCTCACTCTCGATCGGATCCGGCATAACTCACGGAAAAAAAAAACAAGAATCAGCGGCACGTTGGTTTCGAAGGCGAGGCCACGCGCAGAGATAACTAGGGCCGAGCCAAGCCGTCTGCGACCAGCCCCACCTTCTCCCGTGCAGTGTGTGCTGAATGCTGCGATTTCGCTGAATGTTGGTTTCGTAGCGCAGAGTTCGTCGAGTTGTCGTACATAATCTGGATGTTTCCCTAGGGGCTATTTCGTTTTACTCGGTCTTAGACTGGTTCAAAGTGTAGCGCACAACACAACCAATCTTCCTTGTTGAATCCTGCAGCACTGCTACTGCTACTGCTGCTGCTATATTCGTCGTGGGGGGATAGAAGGTCTACCCGGCGCCACAGACACAACGAGGACCACCGCACCGCGACTCGTCGTATCCCTGTACCATGTCCATACCATGTCCACCAGTGACCCCTGTGTATTGTACGAGCACGAGTATGTGCATCTCTGTGGCCATATTGCATGGCACCTTCCTTCTTTGTGCTGATGTGCTGCTGCTGCATGTCCGAAAATATAACGACCGGTTTGTGTTGATATTAGTGCTGAAACCATGGATACAATTTGTGTGCGCAAGTTGCTGCAGTCATGGACGAGTGCGGTTGATCTGCAGTGAAATATTCCGCTGTGTTCCCATCTCTGTAGCGATTTTGCTGGAGCACCGGCACTATAGAGAACAGTGGCACTATCTCAGTATTCCACGGCATCCCACAGAATTACCAGGACGGTATTTCACAGTGTAAACCATACCAGGTGCCTGGTACGGGACTTTCCACGGTATTCCACGTTATCCCACAGACTACGTACGGTGTATACGGTATCATATATCAGGTACTGGACTTAACCGATTCCCCACGCTATCTCACAAAGTATGCTGCTGCTACTGTGCTACTGCCTCTGTTGTTGCTAGTCTTCTGTAGGGTTAGGGAAGCTACTGCTGTACCACTGCGCGAACAATCTGTCAAAAACATTCTCACGCTCGCATTGGTGATGTTCGTTTTCGCAGCCTCCTCTCTGCGCTTTCCAGCCTTCCTCGTCGAATAAAATCTCTCTAAGAAAACCGTTCGTACAGCGCGCCGCGAACAGTCTACAATCTGCATTTGCGATACCTTATCTCTGTCTCGTAGGTTGTGGCCTCAGGGCTTGTATCGTTCTAAATAGGATGAAGAATACAGCACGGGCACTGGATGTGTTGGATGTCGATGGGTAGACAACGATTTACTGTGACGGACAAACACGACGAAAGACGCATGACGCGGTAGAAGGGCACACATAATGTATGTGAGACTTCATACTTGTGGAGCTCTACAACTAACCCCAAAACTGATTGATTTTGAGATAAAACGAAAATTCAACCCGATGGGCAATCCCATGGCCAAGGTATAATGTAACAAACTCTTCGTCTGGTCAATATAGGCCAAGGGTAGTTTATGGGTCTCGTCTCCCGAGGTTGCTGCCTGCGTTGCCTCACATTAAGTGTGGCTCGCTGCGAATGCCCGTTCGGGGTCACCCATCGTCCTAAACTTCTGACAGACACACGAAGTAGCTTGCACCGAGCTCGAGTATTGACACTACCTGGGTCCCCGTGGTGAAGAGGTGCTTGTGTTGGTGACCTTGCTGCTCTACCCTCCGCCAGCTGTCGAAGCTCCAACTCACAAAGTGGATGGTAGTATATTAGGCTCATTTTTTTTTTCTGCTCATCCCATCTGTTATCTTCGCTCTTTCTTGTTCCCTCTCCATCTTCCTTGTAACTCAGATACGGGGTCACATAGCAGGCCCTTCTCCCCCCTCCCTGCTACGGTACGTGCCTAAGTTTTTATCGCGAGAAGAATTCAGCCCTTTCTTCCCTCGTCGACTCGCATCGCATTTTGCCTACCCACGCTATTAAACGCTCTCAACTGTTGGTTCTGAGAAAAAGTCTCGAGTACGAGTACCGAGATTCGAACTCCGGATCCAACCTTCGTAGTCTTCGAGGCTAACCACTACACCAGGGCGACTGGCATATGCAGCTGCTCGTCACATGTAGTTGTGCGAGAGAGTGGGAAACGATTACGTGGATTCGATGGTATGTCGGACCCACGTAATGAGGCCTTTCTGGTTAGGGTGCTTTCTTATCACGATCGCCCTTGAACAGGATTTCTGTTTTAGCAACTTGGAAAAGCACACGACCTAGGATGCACTGCTATAACATCCCCCCCAGCTGAGTGGCCAGAAAGGTGCAATCACGCGACGCTCCCGACGGTGCACTATATCCGAGGACACTATTTCGGCGACCATATGAACCCATGGTCCGTTGCTTCGTCAAAAGTTCAAGGGGTGCCTTTGTTTTTTTGGGGGGGGGGTGTACAGTTTGGGGGGGGGTTGACTTGGTACTGCACGTCGACCTTTTGTCGATGTTTCATTCTTTCGCCCGAGGCATCGTACTAGTCTAAGCCGCATGCTAGCCTTTTGCCGACGTGCTGCAATTTCATATGAACGCCTTTTGGCCTTGTAATCCGCATCAACCTTTTGTCGACGTTTCACACTTTCGCTCGTGACATCGTACTAATCTGCACCTCACGCTAGCATTTTGCCGGCGTGCTGCGCTTTCATACGAATGCCTTTTTAGCTTGATGCTTCGCATCGACCTTTTGTCGACATTTCACACTTTCGCCCCGTGACATCGTACTAATCCGCACCTCACGGCTAGCATTTTGCCGGCGTGCTGCGCTTTCATACGAATGTCTTTAGCTTGATGCTTCGCATCGACCTTTTGTCGACGTTTCACACGTTTGCCCTTGACATCGTACTAATCCGCACCCCACGCTAGCATTTTGCCGGCGTGCTGCGCTTTCATACGAATGCCTTTTTAGCTTGGTGCTTCGCATCAACCTTTTGTCGATGTTCCACGCTTTCGCGCGGTTAAACCGGCTTAGCGTTGCTCCTCATGCTGGCATTTTGCCAGTACACTGAGTCACCATGCCAACTCCCGACTCGATCACCCTCTACATCGTAACGCTTGCATTCCTCTAGATTCTACGAATGACTATACCATACGATAGACGGGGTACGCTGACAGCAAGAGAATTGCCAGCATGCTGAGTCCAAATACCAACTCCTCACTCGAACACCCACTACATAGCACCGCTCGTGTTCGTGTACCTGGTATATTCTACGTATAACAATGTCAAACCGTCGTACCTTTCCCCCCAGCTGGTTGGCCTGGCACAGGTCAGCCACGCGATACTAAAGACGGTTTACGCGGACGCCAAGAATACTGTTTCACTCCTACTCGTAGACAAAGTACTTTTCATAAAAATTAAGCTTTATCCTGCACATATATCATACTATAAATGTAATCATATTTGTACACCTATTGAGTTTATACGACATATACTTCCGCAAAGTCAACTTCTACTACTGTTGTTGCCTTGTCACGAGCAGCTAGCGATCCGCGGTGACATGGTGTCATCACGTCATTTCGCAAGCGCACCTCTAAGTTGACGCCGCTGTAACATATATACCTGATATCGAAAATGACATGTGAAACACATTCCAACGATGTTGGGCTTTGCCTCAGTTGACGAGCCCCGTCGACCAGAAGTAGTTTGGCCAAAACATGCTACTACCCCTATCGTAGCACACGTCGAGATAAACATATTCCGTGGTCGAAAGTTTTCTACTGTATCGTTGTTTCGCTCGAATGTAATTAATTTGCCTGTTTTGCTAGCTTGGGCATAAGTTCTGTTTTTCGTTTCCGGCACGTTGTTTGTGGTATCATACGAATAGTCAATATTCTGCGTTATTACATTAGTTGTACACCCGCCCATCTTTGTGATTGCCCCTTATTGTTCTGCTTCTTGCAGTTTACACCACCTCCACTTATTTCGGCCACCGCCCCAAAAACGAACCAAAGGACAAGCACGGTGACGAAGACACTCGGCGTGCAATTCAGGCAATAAAAAACACGGAACTCCGTTTACCTGTAGCTCTCCCCCCCCCTCCCCCCCGCGCGCTGCGAAAAAAAAAGAGGGGTGGCGGGGGGGAAATAAAAGGCGCAAACTCCTGCCTTGATTGACCAACCAAGCGACTACCTTATGTCTGCTCCCGTTCGTTCTCAGCAAGAACCCCCGACTTTCTCGCGTTCGGCGTGGATATTTTAGCCTGCACGCGACGCCTTTCCCACGAAGACTAGGGTCTTCATATCTATATTCTCCCACTCTGACGCAGATCCCGGACGTGAACATGCCTATTTTTATCTACCAATAAACCGAGTTTAGTTTCCGTTACTGCGTTTGTGGAGGCTGTAACTACGTCTACGGACAAACCTATGGCTTATAAGTATCCTGCTGTCAAACCGGTCTGACCGTGCCTGACTCCAAGGACAATGCAGTAAACATCTAAGGCCGTGGAATGCTTGCGGGGGGCGCATGCAATCCTCAAGGACCAGGTTTCCAACATAGAATGCAGCTAAAAAGAACAATACCAACACGAACCGGACCCTACGACATACAGACCCACGTGCGAAATATTGTCGATCAAACGGCTACCCTCTAGGGACTCGCCAACAGGGGTTGTACCCCGCTCCCGGAACTCGCGTACGGCTGAAGCACAGGGGGCTAACATGAGACGGCAGAGGGCTTCTGAATACATGCTAGTAATTCCCGTCTGCAACATGTTTGGGATAAACGCGCGACCATTTTCAGCGAGCAGCCCCAAAGCACGAAGATGGCACTATGGTAGTACTAGCCGAGCATACAATGAAAACGTGCGGCCTGCACAGCCACGGCGAGTGCTAATACCAGCCGAAGCATCTAACGCGAAAGCTCAAACAGCGGGCGTGAAGGAAGCATCCGCTCATTCTACCCAACCGCTCCGGCCGTTCATACCAACTGTCGTTGCGTCGGCAGACCAGGCTCATCGCCACACCCCTCCGTTCAAGCGTGGCACCCGACAACAGAAATAGCAACAACTAGATCGTTTTCGTTATGAGCATGACGCTCGCCACCACACACAGCAACCCTCTCACCCACACAAGGCGAGTAAACGAATACCCGAAAGCAGCGTCGAAGCAGGCGATATACTTTCCGCCTCTCTTCACGAGTGACAGGGACCTTTCACCGCTACCACCGCCACCATCCCACGACACCGCCAATCTCCCGTTCTCGTCCTCCTTCTTGTTCCATGATATCGTCGCCATCCCGGCGCCCGGAATCCTTTTATTTCACGCCCTCTGCCTTTCCCTTCTCTTCCGCGCCGACTTTTTCCCTCCGACTGTTCGCCTCTGCTGAAACATTGCCTCTACCGCTGCCGCCGCCTCCGCCGCATCAGCCGCCTCTGCCGCCTCTTCCTCGGCCTCAGCCACCGTCCCCTCCCAAGTTGCGACCGCCTCCATCGCCGCTTGGGAGTGGGCCTCGCCTTCCCCCGCGAAACTCTCCGCCTTCGACACGGACTCATCCGCTATGTGTTCGGCGGTCGACCCAACCACGTGGAGCCCTTGGTCCCCTCCTTGCACGTCGCTGGGAGCACAATATTTTCGCGCCGCGAGCGTCTGGGCCGCCATCAACGTTGCGAGCTGTGCGCATTTGCGTAGGGTTGATACGACGTCCCTGGTAGATTTAACCACCGCCGCCGATACGATGACCGTCGATTGTCCGAGGACTGGTGAACCCTCTGCCCGTGCTTCCATCTGCCTCACGGCGCCCGCCGCCCGTTCCGCCGCCCGCTGCGCCTTGAAGATGGCAGCGTCTAGCCTTGACGCACGCCGTACAGCCATGACCTTGGTGGTGTGCGCGTGAACCGAAGATCGCCAGGCGTGGATGGCGTGCACCTCCGAGGGGGGGTTGAGCCAAGGGTGCTTGGCGGCCTGGGCCGCCGTCATTCGGTAGGGTGAAAGCCGCTGAAGAAGCTGGTGTGCCCCAGAAACGAGTCGCGGGAATCGACGAAAGGTGGGGGGTTAGTGAGATGCAGGGGTGTCGGGCGACATCGGTTGCTTGCATCCGCCGGTCAAGGCTTTCCTCCAAATAAGCGGATTTGAGTCGGCGGCAGCCATTTAAGCTACAAAGCTGTAACCCCTTTGGCACCGCGGAGCAGTCTCAACCATGTATGTTCTCCCGAAGTAAACAACGGAAACCTCCGCAAACGTAACCCACGCGTTACCAATGAGGAAACCCGCTGCCGTTACCCTCCCTTACGCTACGGTACGCCCAGAAAAACCTGCACACAAAAGTTCTTGGGTATGGAGTTCAACGAACATACAGTGTGTTATTTCTCGTACACCGACACGTTTTGAAACACAACAAGATCGCCATTCTCGATCGCACACAAAACATGTGCGTAGTAAATTGGCACGCCCACCTTCTCGAGAAAGTTTCTGGCGACCGGATCCAGGTCCTCCTTCACGTCATACTCAGCAGCCTTTATCTTCTCGCGGAAGAGGGCCATCGTGGCCAGTTCCGCTCGTCGTGCTGACATGCTGGAGACAAGGGGAGGCGCATCTTCCACAGCGCTGACGCTGGCGCTGCCCACCCCCGTCCCACTCGAGGGGGCTCCGCCCCCAGTCCCCCCCCCGTAATCGGCACCAACCCCCAGGCCTGCATCTTCACTGGTGTCGATCGATGATCCATCGACGTCGACGGATGATTCGCTCGAGTCTTCCGAGCTCGACTCCGATACTCTGTTGGCACCGATCTTTGCCGAACCGGCACCATTCTGCTCCGCGTTTCGGAACGCCAGCTTTGCCTGCTCCCTGCAAGCGAGAGCGTGTAGGGGGGGGATGGGAAATTCAAGATCGTTAGCCAGATAGTGCTACGACACAACGGCTGAGATTCGGGGGGGGGCGTACTTACTTGTTGCGTCCCTTAGTAATTTGACCATTGACCACGCATCTCTTTCGAGACGGAGCACCGATATTCGGGGGGGGGGGGGGGTTTCTTAAAGCTGGCTGAAGCCCCCCTT
>JBBMKB010078165.1:0-11544 GCA_037833945.1 Alaria marginata
CAGGCAGATATTGGGGGTGCTTTCATTTCGTCCTTGCGCCACTCCCCTAGGCACTTCCCGGAGGGGAACCTTGTACTAAGTATACCTCTGGAAATTCATGTTGAATTCGACTTTTTTAATCAAAGAGCAGAAAGTTGTTTGCGAGTTTTTGAGGGTTCGGGTGGAGCGGATACCCCAGTTACTTACTGGGCAACTGTGCCGCAACTCGCAATGTTTTTGTTTTGGATACAGTAGTCTAGTATGGTAGAGTCTAGGGTAAGAGCACTATTCACAAGCAACGCTTTTTCAATGACATGTTCCATACGTCGGATAGGTCAGATCACTGGACAGATTTGATGTCGCGTTGATTTACATGATGTGTGCAGCTGCTGCTATGCAATGGCTTTCGGGGCCTCACCTCCAAAATTAAAATAGCGCAAGACCATCGAAAACGTGGCACAGCGACGGGGTTGGTTGACTGCCAATGGGAAACTAGGTGGGGTCGGCGAGGGGCGACCCATATCAACAGTGGCGGGGGCAAGTAAACCAGGCGGCACAACGTCGTATATACCAGGGTATGATATTACATCGTGGCACGCCCAGACACACAGCTGGCAGGGACGCCAAAGATAAACGGTACATCCGAGGATACCATCCCGGTCGATCGGGGACCGCACGATGATGTTGTCACACTTTGGTTCATTGCATCCCGCCCAACTTTCGTCACGGGTTCATTTGTGTATTTCATCCCGACCAATTGTCTATGGCATGGAGGAGGGGAGGGGGGGAAGGGGGGCGCAGAACCCAGTGGGTCTCCGCAACTATGCCCCCCGCCATAGTAGGATGGGGCGTTCCTTGGTAACGTTAAGGATAAGGTTTGCGTTCTTCGTGCTTCCTTCCTTGAGCCAATTATCCACGAGCACACCACGCTATATCGTACTGGTATGCTTTTATGTGTATGGCAGTGCTATTCTACCGGTTGGCGCTCGCCCTATATACTATCAAAATAATTTTCTTCGGTGGCAATCGATGTTCTTTATTGTCAGCTTTTGCGCTCGCTTGCTTGATCTTGGCTCTGCTGTGGTAAGGCACGATATCCAACAGGTGTTCAATCACACGCACCAGCGCCCCCTACCCGCGATGGAGCACACTTCCGTCCCTGTTCGTTGTCACTCGCAGCATTTCTCCGTTGTGCAGCGATCCGCTAGGTCAATACCTACTGTACTGTGCTGTTAGAGCACACTAAAATTCCATGTTTCCCTCTAAAGGACGGTTAACGCCCAGCTGAGGGAACCGCACAACCTCAATAAGGCGGTAACCACTCTATTGGCGAAAAAATAATGTTGTTGCCCCCAATAAAGCGGCAATAATAGGTCAAATAGGGGTCTCGCACACAACCGCTTGTTGGGGAACCTGTACTGTAGTTGTTGCATCTTGTTTTCACCTTGTTGGTACACGTTACGAGTACAGCAGAACTGTACTTCTTTGCGCCCCGTTTTCAAATGTTCGTGGCTTGTTCGTACTGCAGCCACGGTCGAAGATGTTTATCTATCTGATGGGGATTGATGTTTGCCTGGACAGCTTCTGTTTCTGCGTAGCATGCATGAATAGTGCTTGATTTTCGCCGTGTGAAATCGAGGATCATAACCTGTTAGTGGATTTTTTTCTGGCAGAAAACTGGACGGCACAGCGATGGTAGGGGTTCCGTTTTATTGTACGAGCTTCGAGCATGTTCCCCGTGCTCTTGGGGTGCGGTCTTTAGTACTACAGTACTCTCGATACTGACTCTCGATGCTAGCGTATCGCCGCAGAGAGGCTTGAACGTTTGTGTACATTATGATCTGTGTCGTGGGTCGACGTGCAATGACCCAATCCTGGGTGAGGATCGTATAGAGAGAGAGATATTTCCTGCCCGCGGTTTTCTGACTGATTTACTGTGTGAACTATATCGATCAACGGATCCTGAAGTTTAAAGACATAAATGTCGATCCGTTCGCTTGCGTCGCTCGGCCGATCGGGCAGAGCAGTGCAAGGGTTTGCTCAGTAAGGCGTACCAGTACACTCTAGGTTACCCGGGTTAGCAATGCAGTCGGGCAGAAAAGTAGTGGACGTTGCGTTGTCTTGCACGACGGACCGGCAACTTTCACTCAAAAAGCATTCCAGCATACTGACTGTACTAGTCTACTAGTAAGGCGGCAGACTAAGTAACTTTACAGCAGCGGAAGGGGGGGGAGCAGTTTTAGGACCTTTATTTCGGCGCCACAGGACCACTCGAGTCGCTACCCTACGTATTGCTTTCAAAGTCTTAACTTTCTTGTTCTTTACTATTTCGTGAAAGATGCCGCCCTCGATGTTTTCCATGCACTGCTTGGAGCGAAAATGGGGTGAGCTCCTCTTCAGTAGTGGCCTTGGTCGAAACGTCGAAACGGCATCCATCGTGACTCGCGCCAAGGCAGACCGAACCGCATTATTTGTGAAGGAGTACGGGTATAATCTGCAGAAGCTTCGGCGATACGGTCAAAACAAACGGTTTTCTGCTTCGGTTTGAAGATGCAAGAGATAAACTACGTACACCATCTACAATACAGTACAGGACACCTATTAAGAAACAGGCTAACAAGAAACGCAGGCTGAGAGTTACAGGAAAATAAGCCTTTATGCTGAATTTAGCGTACAATACCCTCCCTCCTAAATAAGAAACTCAGCCTGGGTCAATGCTTTTGTTCCTTATTATTATGTGTCTTGTACTGTACATAACATTTCATCATGTACCATCTTCAACCAGGATTGGGTCATTGCGCATCGATCCATGACGCATGTGGCGTCGGGGAGCGCCCTAGTATAGCTCAAGATGTCCTTGCGGGATTCCTACTGATGAGTAGGCATGCATGCGACACCTGGGAACGTCACCACATAATACGAACAAGCCAGTTCAGACGCCGTTGTCAGCGCAACTTTGCATGATGAGTGCATGAGTAGTGATGTGCCAAACATACAGTCTTCTAGAATATACCTTACCAGGTGAAGCGAAACATCCCTTACGTATTGTAGTACCTGCTACGTCGTATATATGCATCTCGAAACTTTTTAATCAATCCAAAAATTACATGCTTCATATGCTTCATATATATGCTTCATATATTGCGTCACCGGCGCCGCCACCACAAACAACAAACAACAAAACCGGCATAATTAACTCCGATATAAAAGGGAACGCGCCGCTTGGCACATTAGACTATAGGTTTACACGACTTGATGTTGCAGGTAGAGCTCTGTCCAACTGCGGCTTCAAGAAAAAACAATTTCTTGCCAGAACTCCACCACGTACAAAAACCTCAGGGCTTTTCACGGGTCGAGTCACTACTCGCGGGTCAGGTCGGGTCGGGTCGGGTCGGGTCGGGTCGGGTCGGGTCAGGATGATCCGACCCGACCAGTGACATTTGAAAACCTCCTGACCCGACCCGAACCCACCCACGATATTTCCAATACCTCCTGACCAGACCCGACCCGACTCGACCCGCAATATTGTGAAAACCTCCAGACCCGCCAAAAGTCCTGAAAAAATCTACCAGGTATTAATTACTGCAGAGCTCCAGCTCTTCTCTACTGTTGTTGTATAGTTCCAGGTGAGCTAAAATAGCCCTGATATAACTCTAATCACTCCTCAAAGACAGTCACACTACTGTTAGATGCAGCAAACTGTTGCCGTAAGGGTCGTTCCTAACGAACGAACAAAAACAGGATTCGTGACTAAAGAACCACGATTCGCGACATTTTGAAGTTCTGAAATGTCACAAAAGTATATACTCAAATGCCACGCTTTCAACAAACGAACGACGTTTTTTTTATCACGAATCGGGAAAAAAAAAAAAATCACGATTCGTAATTCATGAAAAGGCCACATTTTTTTTTTGTCACGATTCCTGTCGTTTTTTGTTTTCGTTAGGAATGACCCTAAGAAATAAGACGCGCAGGCAATCGCCCACTTGCGTCCAGACAAGTCATTTGACTGCAATCTTGCCCTTGACGGACAGCCTTGGCGGGCAGCCGTCAAGGGACTCCCCACACTAAAAATAATAAAATACGTCTAAAGAGGGCTTGACGGGCCGAAAATAGACCGTCAACCGACAAACTTGGTTGTTCTTACCGTTGGGGTCAAAACTAGACGATCGACCGTCAATCAACCGACATGTTTGCTTGTGTCAGGACCACGCTTCACATCACATCATATGACCAAGGCACAGGTACGTTACCCGAAGTCAAAAATACCAGCAGACATTACAGGAACGTTACTCAAACACAAAACTGCATTCTTGCCCCTTGGCGGACAGACGTCAACGTACTCCCCACACTAAACAATGTAAATACCTGTATCTTAACGGACGAACAGCCGTGAAGGCACTCCCCGCACTACCAAACTACCGTGTACCTGGTACCGTATATGAGAGGGCATCCCACACACCCTGGGATGAGTATCCTAGCCGATTAATAGCCGATTTCCTCCACAACCAGGGGGGCACAACCAACGATACTGCGGGATTAGGGAATATCTCGTCGACATGTTTCCATGTATATATGACATCGCTCGGCGTTTGCAATCTCTCCTCGTTGTGGATTTAAATCAGCTTTGCCATTCCTTACCTACCAGGTAGTAATTAGTCTATATTACGCCTAAAGAGGCCGGGACGGGTCACAACTAGACCGCTAGCCGCGACATTTGCTATGATTCAGGGTCACGCTTCCTATGACGACGGCGGCATGGGTACGTTAGCCAAAACCCGAAAATACCAGCAGGCGTTTCAGTTACGCTGCTCAAACTCAAACCTGCCCTCTTATCCCTTGGCGACTCCCCACACTAAACTACAGCACTACAGTATATTACGTCTAAATAGGCCTAGGTGGGCGAAAACTAGACCGTCAACCGACGTATTTGCTATGCGTTGGGGCCACGCTTCATACGACGACGGAACAGGTACATACGTTACTCAAACTCAAAACTGCGCTATTGCCCCTTGATGGACAGACGTCAAGGCGCTCCACACACTAAACTACAGCACTGTAGTAGATTACCTCTACCGAGGCCGTGGCAGGCCATAACTACAGGACTACTGCTGTACTACTGTAGACTGTCAGCCGACATGTTTTGCTATGCGTCAGGGCCACGCTTCAAACGACGACGCTACAGGTACATACGTTACTCAAACTCCAAAATACCAGCAGACGGTACAAGTACGTTGCTCAAACTCCAAAAAGCCAGCAGGCGGTACAGATACGTTGCTCAAGCTCGAACATACCAGCAGACGGTACAGGTACCTTGCCCAAACTCAAAACTACCAGCAGGCATGACAAGCCTGCACGGACACACGAAACATCCAGACAACTAAACATATAAACAAAACAGCGCTAACAATCGGTAGGCTCGCTCGCTAGCCGCTTATTTCTCCGCTGAACGGAATGGTACAGCAATACGTACCGTGAGTTAACCAAACGCAACCGATCCCATCGAACTACCGGGCAGGGTACATCCTACCGTAGACAAAACAGCGCAAACAATCGGTAAGCTCACCCACAGGCCACTTCTCTCCGCTGGGAGTAATTGGACAGCAATACGTACCGTCAGTTAACCAGACAAAATCGATCCTACCGTGCTATATCTCACCGTCGCCACACGTTGGCGGCGCAAAGCACGATACAGCAATACGTATCGTCGTGAACCAGACGTAGTCGATCCTACCGAACTACCGCGTAACGCGCAAAACAACACACCGCCTCGAATGAACTCCAAGCGCCGATCAATGCGTCTATGGACAGGCGCATGCTCTGACGAACTCTCCCAAATGGAAGGCTTCAAAAACGACAATCAACATGCGTTGTGCCGTACACTTGTCGAAATAATTCGTCGGTTCAAATGAAAAGAAGAGCCTGCTTTCGGGAAAACTTCGGTACAATCATATCATAGGAGCCGTTTTCGGAAGAACGTACCGGAAAAAAAATGTTAAGACCAGATCGAATCGTTGATACTGGTAAAAAACCCTACCAAATCGTTGATACATTTAGACGGAAACGTACCGGAAAAAAATGTTAAGACCAGATCGAATCGTTGATACTGGTAAAAAACCCTACCGAATCGTTGATACATTTAGACGGACACGTTAGCCGTACCTCAATGAAATGTATTTCCCTCCACGGTGGCAAGAATACCACAAGGCGAACTGCCACGATAGACGACACAAGCGGCTACTCGCCGTCTGCTAGGGGTGTCTTGGGCGAAAATGCAACAAGACTTGACAAGCCAAAACATAATAATGCCGCCACGCCCGGGCGTGAAAAGTAACCTTGAGGTACCCTATTACGACGGAGCCATCAAGCCTTATTACGATGAAGTCGCCTAGCCCTATCACGATGAAGTCATGTGAAGTAGATCAGAACAACGACTACTACCAACGACACGTGTGAATGATGGCAACACCTACGAACAATACCACCAACACGTGTTAGTGATCAAGTGTTAGTGATCAATTCGAACCAGAGACAAAAACCTGCACAGCAGTCCGGCCTACCCAACGGCCTACACAATGCCTCGCACCGCCTCATCCAAAAAGGGTACCAACAACCTTATCTTGCGTGGAACATCGCAAAACAAGTGACTACGATTAAATCATGCGGAGGAGGCAAGAATTCCGAAAAATAACAACAAACCAACACGTGCGAGTGGTCCACCCTAACCAGAAACAACGACCCGAACAGAACCGTATACCAAGCCAGAAAACACACCCCCTGGGACGGATTTCCGAGACGATTTCGTCCAAAACTAGCGGGGCACACACCATGAAACTGGCTGTTTTGGGCCATAGACGCATCGCTCGATCGGCGTTAGCGTTTTCCCCGTTGTCGAGAAAATCGCCTTGGAAATGTGCCCGACAATACGGTGTAAGGGGTGTAGGGGGTGCGTCATCTTGCGTGTTGTACGGTAGTTGGGTCTGCCACACACGGCCTCACCGTAGCAGGGTATAGTAGAGAGAGAAAGACATTTCATGTCCTGAAATGTCTTTCTCTCTACCTCAACCTTAGCACAACATAACCTCGCGTGGGACATCGCAAACCTAAGGTTAAGGGGTATCCTATCGTCACGATGAAGTCATCTGGAGCCTGCAAAACAGTCGGGTCTGCCCCGTGCCCCGTACTTTCCCATCGTAGTAGGGTACGACTCAACCTTATCGCCGAACAAGCTTCCGTGGGACATCGCAAAGCAAGCAGCAGCTGCCCAATGGCCCATACTGCCCCACCGAAATAAGGTCGCTCAACCTTAGCACAAAATAACCTTGCGTGAGACATCGCAAAGCAAGCAACAGCGGTGGGAGCCAAACGCGACCAGCCAACCGCTACCAAAGCTAAACGCCCTCAAGACGCGTTCAATACCAGAAACCGCAACTCTCGACCGCTTTTTGATCGTGAGTACACGTCCTCAAGACGCGTTCAATAACAAAAATCGCAACTCTTGAGGCAACGACTAGGGGTTCAAAATATGCCCCTGTAAAACAAAAGGGCTATGTAAAGGAAATTGGGCTCTGACAAGAAAATTGGGCTGTACTCTACGAAAAAATAATAATGAATTAGACATACAAATAGCACTCAGCATGCGGGACTCAGGTCCGAATCTGAATCTCCGGTGAAGCACGAGTCGGTTTTGACGTTGTACGTCAAGTAGTCCTCCACCGTGTTGTCTCGATATGTCGTCTCCGAGCACTGGTCGAACCTGAAAAAAAAAACGCACGGCCGAAACAACCAACGCGTGTCAGGTAAAATCAAACAAAACGAATAATAAACTACAGGGCGAGCATAAGGGAGTATCTGTGTCGCTAGGACGTTGTTCAGCAGGATATTTGTATAGTAATAACTACTCTCGTCAAGTCGTGTGCGTTGGCGGTCGGCGGACACTTGAGGCTTGAGGCAACTCCAAGGGGGCCCCCATTTCTTGGCGCGGTCAAAATTAGCTATGGTACGTGCATTCACTCGTAATAAGTATACCAAGTATATATATATTAATAAAAATGAAAAAAACACTTCAGCTGTGAGATTCGATAAAAAGGGAATTCCGTCGAAATATTTACACACGACTGCATCAGAGCTCGAAAGAGTTCCCTTATTGTTGGCGCGGTCAAATGAGAAATTCGCATTCGCTCGTATACGTACAACTGCTGTACTAGAACTCGCGCATGCACGCCATTTCCGTTTGACGTCCGTATCCGCCTACGGGTACTTACGGATGTTTAGCATGAGGAGTTACGTGCGCCTGACTACGGCGATACCGGGGATTGGCCAGTATTATCCCCGTTAGGGGATGAATATTATCCATCCCCGGGGTATAGAAGGGTGTCCACTGAGACATTGACGCGTTTTTTCATGCCGGAGATAGGGGACACATTTAGGCAACAGCGTTTTTTCAGGTACGTACCGCTGGCTTTGGTACAGGATTAAGTAAACAACCATCCCCGGTCCAAACACCCTACCCGCTCACATGATCGAAGCTGCAGACGTAATGCGGTTGTTGACGATGCTCGTAAAGTCGGCCTCCTTGAGCTTGATGGAGTCCAAGTAAGTGCCACCGATGTAATTCCTCCTATAAGGGTACCAGGTAGGTGTTATTGATGTTATTATTAGTATTATTACGTGGGACCATAGTAAACAGGACCAAATATTGTTACCAAAAAAAGGGGAATATATAGGTTTTTGTGTGTACCGTAGGTCCTGTTTGCTATGGTCTCCCATAATAGTATTTTCATTATTATTATTATTGACATTATCATCGATATTATTGTTACTATTTTCCATCTAAATCAAGACAAAGCGCGGGTACATTCGAAGAAAAATACTTATCGTACTATAATGTTAGTAAGAGTAGTACTACGGTACACGTCATGTTATCAACACTCATGCATGGTGTGTGTCAAGCTATCCCGTACAATGTATATCCGAAAAAAAAACGACGCTTCAGCTGTGAGATCGATCAAATTATTAAATTAATGGTCGAAACTCAACTTTGCAAGCTGCGTGTAATACTTCGATCGCGCGAGCTTACGGGGGGGTGTATACATACAATGTATGTAATCACATAGTGCGCTTGTCGTGCAACTCCCGTCACTTTTTGGTCCCGACACTTGTGTCCCCTTAAGTCCCTAAGGGTTTTTTTATAGCAGAAACCACTAACTTTCAGAGCGACAAGCAACGTCGTGTAGCGTCCTCACCAGAATACATTGCCGATGGGGAACCCCGAGGTGTCCGCGACGTCCGGTAAATCAGACCCCAGATCTGACGGCAAGAAAACGTTTCATACGTAAGACCGCGTAATCGTTACAAAACACCAGGTCCTGATACACACTTTAAACCCAGCGTAAAAACGTACAACCTGCAGCTCCTAAGCAAAACAATACATGCACTTTCACATTTTGTTTGGAGTGGTGGGCTCCAAGCAGAGTGCAACAACAGCTTCTATAAAAAACATAAAACTACTCTTCAGTTGATACCGAGGAGGTCTTCAAACTTCATCGTTGCAAGCTGCATGTGATATTTCGATCGCGAGTGCTACTTGGTGTGTGTGTCCCCATGAAGAATTTAGGTCGGTGAATCCCCTACGTGGTAGTGCCAGGGTCAACATGGCGGTTTTGTTTACGAAGACCGATCAGCCTAAAACAAATTGAGAGCCTTTTATGACAAACATGCTCCCTGCAGCAAAGTGCTACCTAAAAAAACGAAAACCCGCATCGGCGCGTCTGGATGGCGTGCGCCGTACAAACACAAAACCGGACAATTCCATGAACGCCTTAACAATTTCACGAAGTACAACTGCACGCACGTTTTAACGTTTTAGGGACAAACTTCTTGGAACTAGTGTGTACTACAGCATGTACTATTAATACTTATAATTAAGTGCGTGATCATTGTTGCAGTGTGGAAAGGGCTGCAACCACTGCGATACAGAAAGCAGTGCATCGACGTGCACCCCATGGCTGAATAGCACTGCATGGACAAATACTCAGTCTAGCACGGCATACCACAGAAGGGCACCTGGCGACAAATGTTTCAGTCGAAAATCGCCGCACTACAGTGAGGCTCGGTCACCTTCACCACGATGACTAGCGGCAAAAAAAAACTCCCAACCATCACAACAAAACGGGTTGTGTTCGCGAACTCCCCACGTTACGCCAGCCTTCGCCACACCGTACAAGCGACACAATAGCATCTCGAGGCACGCAGAGACACTGCCCAGCTCAGAAGCGAGCAAAAACTCACATGTGAAGATGTTGTATCTAAAAGAGCGGTTGATAACGTTGTTGTTTATCTGCCGCGCGTCGTGGTGTGGAAAGTTGTGTCGTCCAAGAGAAAGGGAAAAATATGGGACGGGGGGGAGGAGGTGAACGTCACGTATTTGTGTTGCGAGTGAGTATGGCATGAGCGTGCCAGATATTACGATTTTGGCCCAGGTTGCACCGACGATACACCATACCGACAGATGCCAAGAGTTGTCATGTGAACCGAAGCAAAACCACGAGTACATCAGGGTAATACCGTGGAAGCACAATTGCAGGTTTTGGTGTAACTTAGACTAAAGTTATCTGCAACTTACGGGTGCAACACACCAAGTTTATCTTCAACATACGAGTACAACACCCTACCAATGACGACATTGCGATGCGATTGCACTGCATGCACTATGATACAATTCCAACGGCACCCACGTTGTTGGGGCCAAACTACTTGGAATTAGACTACAGCATACCTGGTACAGTACAGTGCTGTAGGCTAGTCTACTTTTCGAGGTAGCTGTGTCTCAGAGTTCTTGTTCTTGTGCCTCCAACAAGGCTACGATCGACGTGGTCAAGACTCAAACACGATATTGCCCTTGGTGATTTTTGCCTGCTCAACCTGGCAGCATCCGGGGGAGTCATTGACATATACCTTGAAAGAGGAAACCATCTGAAAAAAACGTGGCCGAAGTATCACGCAGCTTGCAAAAATAAGTATCGACCATCAATTTGATCGAAATCACAGCTGACGTATTTGAAATAATGTTTATAAAATAGGGGTACTCGTACCACCTAATATTTCTGCGGCTCCGCATACGAGGAGCTCTCCGACCGACCCATCCAATCACTTCGAGACAATCGATAGCACACCCCGAATTATAACTTAACGGCCTCGGTATAGAACGTAAAGCATGACATGTTCCGCCGATGTTGGGTATTGAACAGTATTTAGTATGGTGGACCATAGTAAATAGGACCAAATGTTGTTAGTAAACATGTAGGTTTTTGTCTTTACGGCAGGTCCTTTTTACTATGGTCCCCCGTAATAACAAGATTGAACAATATCGAACAGTATTGACTAATATTGAACAATATTGACTAATATTGACTAATATTGACTGATATTGACTAATATTGACTAATATTGACTAATATTGACTAATATTAATATTGACTAATATTGACTAATATTGACTAATATTGACTAATATTGACTAATATTGAACAGTCTCGTCGATCGGAAACGTTTTCGGCAAAAACT
>JBBMKB010078176.1:0-26027 GCA_037833945.1 Alaria marginata
CCAATTTGCGAATAGCCCGAAATCGGATTCTTTCATGATGGTGGGGGTTTAGACCAATCAAATCCAAATTAGATTTTTCCTTTTTTCCAAATTGGATTTTTTTTTTGCTGTTAATCCAGGCCCTTACCGAGGAAAACAATAATATACAAATCCTATTAATAGGGGAAAAACAAATAACGAAGAGGGGAAAAAAGAGAGAAAATAGAAATAGAAATAGCAAACGAAGCAAGGAAAAATATTCGTACCCGTGGCACGAGTATCATACTGCTGCTGCATGATGAAGATGTCACGAGACTATTAATAGTATGATGTAAAGCTGCTGTACAATACGCAAACACAAGCAGGGACACGTATTATACCAGCTGTGTTACACACACCACACGACACACGACACACGATGAGAGGGGTATCGTACGTCGGTTATTCCCGTTGAGCGTGGTAAGGATGGCGGTTTGGATGGTTGCAGACCTTCACCCACTATCACCAGGAGGATTGTTTACTGCAGTACCTCGTAGAACGAGACCATACCAGTGCCGTAAACGTGGTGGAATACGTGCCAAGCTCGGCAAGGCATTACGGGGTGCCACGTACGTACGCAAGCAGCACAGACGCCGACACCTATGCGATGCAAGCCAAGGTGCCCATCGATCGTGTGATTTATACTGAACGCTAAAATATAATCCGGAAATACCCATCGAAAGGGAAGATCCTTTCAAACAAGTTTTGAGGCTCACAATGAATAATAAGTGTGGGCTGCTCGAACCTCATCGGCCGCCTGCGGGTCCCCCTCGTGTTCCTTCAGTAGGTTTTTAGTTATACTCTTTTTGTGTAATAATACGTCGTACTCGTCTTGCGAGTAATATATGGTTCGAAAGGACCGTGTGGACGAATGAACAGGATTGTTGTGGCAACCTTTCCTAGCGCACGAGCCCTGATACCACCCTGCGGCAGTGCTTCACGGCTGGCACTCACGACTATTAATAATTTGCGAGCTGCTATTAATAGAGCAGCGATGCAGTCTTGGCAAAAGCTGAGCGATTTATCCTATCAGAAGGGACGATTTCCATGAAATCAGCATACTCGAAGTATATATACTTTTCAGCCGGTTCTTCTTTTTTACCTAAAAATCGTTGAAGAGTTCTGCGAGAACACAAACAAAATCAAGCAACCGCCGCTCCCATCTCGCTCGGCGAACCACACGGCATGCCAGGCAGGGTGGCATGCCACGCTCGTGGCCTGCCCTGGAGTAGATACATCCTACCCCGCCCACGCTATATACGAGACCCTCACCACATATTCCTGAAAGCTGTCGAACCGCCTCAAGCCCTCAGACAAAGCATTTTTCGGAGGGACCACTTCCTCTTCTTCTGTCTGTTCCTCCTCCCCTGCTGGCTCGTCCACCACACCCACGGCAGGTGGCCGCCCGTGATCTCGCGATGCGTTGTTGCTCGATGCAGCAGCCAACGGAGAGACGGCCAGCTTGTTCGTGCGCATCTCGGCCATGAAAAGCATGAGGCATAGCGCCCCTACCGAGCAAACCGCAATCCCTCCCCCACACTTCCGCCGATTGAACCGCCCTCTCAAGTGGGTCCGTGGTGCTGGTCGGGAAGTAGTTGGAAGGGCGGGTGGTGAGGTCGGTCTCTGAATCATATCTACAGACCTTCGCAACCAACCCTCGCGGATGGCCCTGTCCTGTACTGTACTGTCCAGCTAAGTCCTCCTCGGCCGAGATAGGATCGAGCTGCTGCTGCCTCTGCTGCTGGCACGAATTGTGTGGTGATGTGCGTCGTGCCTAGCCGTGAGCAGACGGGTAGTAGTGTTCGTGCCCTTTGGTAGTGTTTCACGAGCGAAAGAATTAAGAAGCTGTGTGATGCAGCTGGTGTGTGATGTCTTCTTGTTGTTTGGTGTTTTCCTGAATTGTTTGGAGTTTTTTTTCGATACTTTTCCTCTTGGTCATCATCAGCACCGATTTATTTTTAACCGAATATCGCACACAAAATCAAAACCAGGCTGATAAAAACAAGACGAAAGTGACCCGGAAAAGGGATTTCGGAATTCCAACCTCCGAATTTTTGTGTTTTCGTTATTTTCCTCAGTTTTTCGTTTTTGGCTTGTTCCAAAACAGCAGCAGTAGTTTGCTTTATTTTCAAAAACAACAGCAGGACAAGCATTCAGCATTCATTATCAGTTATCAGGAGTCTTGAGGAGAGCTTGACCACCGCCACTGTGTCCCGTGCTGAGCAACATCTGCTGCAACTGAGGAGACCCAACCAGGCAGCAGATATCACCATGGCGTCGGCCTTCGACGTTGAACTGTGAGAGACTTATCGGGCAATGCAGCTATGTCCACACTCTATGCAAACTCTCGTACGAACGAGTAGTCGCGCGTGCGCAAAGGGAAACGCGTAGACCGTATCATATTTGAATCCCACGATGAGACGGACCTGTTTTGCCGTGAGGGAGCATACTTTGTCCACATCATCATGCCACACACTCGTTGCACTCCTCGCCCTGTTGCTCTGCTGTGGTGGAGGTGTTCATGTGTTCATGCCCCTGGTTCTCGTTCTTCTAAATCGTATTATCTCTCAAAACCGTTGACTTTGTCATCACGCCACGCAGCAGGGCGGTTCTCCCCAATAATCTCAGTACTACTGGAAAAAGTCCTCTACTAATTCCAAGTAGTTTGTGCCCAAAACAACGGGTGCACTTCTATTATATCCTTTTCTCCCTCTCGTATCTATGCATCTCAGCGCAGCAAACCGTTGCCAGCTGCTTCCCTGGTGTGCTCCAATTGGTGTGCTCATGCTGCTATGGTATCATATACTGTTATCTGCCTGCTGCCGACTGCCTGCCTGCTACCTGGTATGTGGTATGCTTCTATCCCCAATCTCGCGCAGGCCATTTCCCATTCGAAAATCCCGAAGGAGTCGTCTGAGCGTTGGAGATGTGAAGGTTTACAGCGACATTGCCTTGACCAAGGGGCATGCTGGAAAGGGCCTGCATGGAGCGAGGGATGCTTTTGGCATGGGTGCAGTAGAAGCTGGAAAACTGGCAGATATCATGCGTCAGGTATGATACGATCTTCTCGCGGTCTCATGGTCCCGCGTTTGAATGCACGGTCGTGATCCCGATGTCGTGGAGTGGAGAACAACACAAAATTTGACGCTACGAGTACGTAAAACTACGTGCCAGGTGCGCTGCAATAAGACAGCAGTCGGTCGCCCACCATTGTTGTGCATTGCAGGATTGCCAGTTTTCAAAAATACCCAATACGTACGTATAACCCACCTCATTCCGACCATAAACGAGAAGAAAACGTCAACTTGGGCACTTGCCGTACACTTGAACTTGAACACAGGGGACAAGCAAGAGAGCTTTCGGCGGTGACTCAAATACCTCCCAACTTCCACCTGCTCTGAACTTGCTGGCTGTGTGTGTTTGATACCAATACCAGACTACGAGTACCGAGAGTAAGAATCCAGGTATCATATAGACAAAAGACATATCGAAAACAAATGCACCATATCACGTAGCTTGCAAAGATGAGTATCGACCATTAATAATTTGATCGAACTCACAGCAGACGTATTTGAAATCATTTTTATAAAATACCATATTTATCAGCTGATATTTATATCTCCATACGTACGATTACCAGATTATACGATTACAGCATTAGCCTACACGAACACACGAACAGCCCGGGCTGCCCAGAGGTAAGGGATAAGGGACGCGTCCGAAGTCCGAGGCGCAAAATCAAGAGCTACCTACGCACAACACACGCGCAACTGCTGATATGCTGATACTCGTAGGCGGTTGGTGACGTCGCCCTCCTCATGTTTTGTGTCAATATATTTGGGTCGCAAACGGGTCAATAATCGTCAATCGTGTATTCGTCCTGCCGACGACGCCATCTGTGAAGAAGTCCCCGAAGGGACGCAGGGTCGTCGGTGCTGGGTAGGCACTATCTCATGGTATCTCATTAATCTTCATTGGCTCGTATCATAGCTCAAACGCAGACAGGCAGGGTATTGGCGATCTACAGTAGTACCAGGTATGCGGCTTCAAAATATTGGAGATCCTGAAACCTTAGCTTGCGGCTGAATGTCGTGCCCTTCCCTAGAGAGCCGCGGGGAGCTTCCGACAGCTTAACCCCCACTCATATTGTGCTCTCGGCCCTCCGATCGGAGAGCACCGCAATAGATGCTCCACCCTGGCGCATCACCCATATTCCCGACCAATTGTGAGAGGCTTGACGTCACGCATTCCATGTACATCCATGAGACAATAACTACTGCTTGTGACCTTGGTTCATGTCTAGTCTACAAATATCTTGCTCGTCCACGTATCGCACTCCATAATACCAACACGAGGATGAGACGTTGAGGCCGGCGCCTGATGATGCCTGCTCTGTTGCTCGGCTACGATCCCTTTTTTTTACCGTAGGCAGCGCAGATACCGTGCTGTCATCATGCCAGCCACCCTTGCTCTTCCATACAGTAAGCAGGGGAGACCTGTACGATATCGATATATAAAACAGTACAGGACACCTATTAATAGTAAGAAGTAACAAAATAAGGTAACAAGAAAGACAGCAGGCTGATATTTACAAGAACATATTGAACCCGGGAGCAGTTGTACTGAACTTAAAGTACAACGCACCTTCTCTCAAATAAGAAACTTATCCTGGGTCGATGTTTCTGTTTCTTATTGTCTTATTATTGACATTATAGGTGTTCTGTACTAAACTTGTACATGCATCTCTGAAAGCACTTGTACACCTCCATGGCAACAGGTGGATGTTTCTGGAACGGGATCGCTGAGGCGACACGACTTTTCCCTTGCCCTCGACCGAGCGGGGGTGTCCCTGCCGATGGAAGACACGGACAACCTCCTTCGCTCACTGGCATCGGCCAATAGGGGTCGAGGTTGCGACATCGAGATGTTCGCGCATCTCGTCAACTTCTGGGTCAGGTAAGAGTTTGGCATCCTCAACCCGTGTTTTTTCCACCGCACACCGGTGTTTGGTACTCGCTGCACAGAGTTTGCCTTGGTGCAGGGAACATTACTGTGGAGTAAAATGGAGAGGAGCTGAATACGCAACGTGAACAACGTTTACTTCCGTTGTTTTAGTTTGTTCTGGACGAAACGGCATGCCTTTCGGTTAACCCTTGTGCTGCTTACTGACTGACCACTTATCACGTCCATCTTTGGCGTCAACAACACGTCATCCCGCCCCCCCCCCTTCCCCCCCCCTCCCTCCTCGCAGGAACAATGGGGACAAAACACCCATTCCCCTAGCCGCAGGCGGGCACGATTTACTCAGCGAGCGGGTTCCCCCCCACCTTTCTCAGACTGATCACGCGTCGCCCATTTTCAAGGCTCCGGGCAGCGACAGCTTCGATGCGGCCTCTAGGACTAGCCACGCCGCGGTTTCACGCCACTCAGCCGCGGGCGAGGAAGAAATTTCTGACGGCGGTCGGAGAGGCAATGGCGCGGGAGAAGGAACCACCGCCAACTCTCCGAACGGGCGGTTTGACCCCAACCTTGATGGTCGAAATGGTGGGCGCTGTGCCACGCCTGAGGCGGAAGGCGGTGCGGCCATCGCGGGCAGGAGGAACTCTTTTGCGGTGACAATGACCGATATCTTCAACTATGCTCCTGCTAGAGACGGGCGGACTTACGCCCCGCGACATGATCGTGCCGACGCGCCCGAACCTGCGCCAGCCGCGGGTCACTCGGTGGGGACGCCGACGAAGTTGGTGCGTGAACACGGCCAGGGGGGTGCCAGCGATGCTCGGGACGATTCTCGGTGCGATTCTCGGGGAAATTCGGGGGGCGATGCTTGGGGCAATGCTCGGGGCGATGCGCGGTCTTCGGCAGCGAGGGCGCTCGTTCTGGATGCAGATGTCGCGCGTGAAGACGAGGCGAAAGCCCCCGACGAGGCATACATGCATTCCTTGGGCTACGGGAATCTCGGCTCCTTGCTGCCTATCTTGCTCGACCGTCGGGCAGCCTTGGAAGTGAGTGACTGACACTACGTCCTCTGCTTATTCTGGTTAGGGGGGTTCCGCGCGCGTATCGTAAGGTTGGACGGCGCGCCTACCGTAAAGCTGGTATCATACAAGAGACCTTTTGGCCAAAGTATTTGTGGGCAACGGGGCTCCTCGCCCAAGGAGCTTCGCCATATCGTTGTAATACCATTTCTGAATTACAATATTATTCGTTGTGCTCAATATCTATAGGCCATGCGACTGCTGTTCATCGGTTTTGACTTTATTTCTTTCCCGAACTCCAGTTTTGGTGGGGCAGACAGAAGAAGAGCCTCAGAAAATGAGATGCTGCCCCTATTATCGTAGCCGACTACAGTTTTTTCAGCTGCCACCGATGGAGAGAAATAACGCCTACTTAAACCTCCACACCCGGCGGAAAGGTCAGGCCAGGTACGTTGTGTCACGATCCCTGTGCGGTTCCGCACGTGGCGGGCTATGATTATATTCTTCTCTCGCTAATGATGGGTTTCCAAACTGCTTCGTTGGCGTTCAGGTATCTCTGGAAAGGCTGGATCGAGGCGGTACTGGGAGAGTGAGGCCCGGCGATTTCATGGCGGCTGTCCGTCAGGTGCGTCTTGAACCAGCGTGTGTGCGTTTCACTCAATTCACCCCTTCAGGGACTTAAGAAGAAAAAAACGTCGAAAGTAAAATGACGATTACAACAGCGGCCGCACCAAGCAGCCCGGGCGGCCGGGGTAGGGAGTGTTTCTGAAGTGAGGGCTGAGGAGTAAGGAGCTGTACGACACATGCACAGCATGGTGATCATACTCGTGTGCGGCTGCACGCTCTTCCCGGACGACCTGTCGCCCCGCCCCGCCACACCAGCGACGGCGGCATCCCCGCACGCGGCGAAAGTAGTGCTGTAGCCTTTCCGTGGACGGGCGTGCAACGGTAAGGTTGGTCAGACCGCATTCGTCGTTTTTTGCTCGCTATACAGGAGTTCCACAAGGGCTAGCGCATGTGCCAGCGATCAGCAGATCAGCCGGACGGGGGGCGAGAGTTTCCTGGGTAAAGTCTGATCGCTGCCGGCAAGGAGCACTTGAAATAGTTGCGCCTACGCGGCAACGGCCAACGTTTTGAGACACACTGGAACATAGTCAGCGTTGTGACGTTCCCGGTGAACTTGAACACAGACCCTTTGCGGTTCGTCAGAACGTGTGCTGCTGTCCATTCTGTCATGGCCGTATAACACGCAAGATAGCACACCCCCTGGGTCAAATTTCCAAGCTGATTTTCTCGAGAACGGGGAGGGTGGCAATACCGAGCGGTGCGTCTGTGGAAAAATCTCGATGAGGCATTTGTAAAAATCCGCCGTTTCTATCGCGTGTGCCCCCGTACGTTTGGAAAAATTCGTCTCAGAATTTCATCTTAGGGGGTGTGTTATCTTGCGTTTTATATATGATATACGGAATTGCGATACTATTTAATAGTAGGGGTAGATGCCAAGTCTTGGGTTCTGCGGCGCTCCCCTTGCTCTGGGATCGCTGCGATTGCGCCTGCTCGGTGCACGATGTGTTGCATCACACAAGGCGGCGTTTTGGCTACCCCCGCCAAAGACGAACACACTCCTTCAAGGCCAAACGCCACGAGCTATCATATCACACCGCACAAACTTCAAGCAAACCTGGTACCAGCCGACAACCCCGGCACCGTATGGCCAATCCTCAATCCAACAACTGCCAATCCTATCCCAGTCAAACACCGCGGCTATCAATCACCGCAATCTTTTAGTGCCGGCCCCCAGCTAGCTATTTCTTGATGATCCCGTGCAACGCCACCCGATCAAACACCACAGCTACCAAATCAATTTATTTCTTACCGGCCTAGCTAGCTATTGCTTGACCCCAACCATGCAACGCGACCACTGCACGTGCCGCACTGCTCTCGGAAAACAGGTCGGAATAGCTCTCTCGGTGGTGCAAGAGGGTAATATGATGGACCTGCTGGAACGCATGGGCGCCCTTACATCAGGGGAGGACGGATCCGATTGGATCGATTCTAGGGCAGGCGTGGCTGCGGTAGCCCTCGCAGGAGAGAAGGCGGGGGGAAGAAGTTTTCGGGTCCAGGAAAAGGTACGGGGTAGGGTGTACGTTTCTGTTTTTGGACTGGCAAGTCGATTGCGATATCTGGCTGCCTCCTGTTTGTGTCCTGTTCTTGCCATGAGGGCGCGGAATGCGTACATCTCTTCTTTGGCTGGACTTTCGCGTGTAAAAACACATGTTGAGTGCAGGCGGTTTCCCTCTCTCTCCTTTCCGAAAGATATGTGCTCCGTGTTGGATGCTGAGTAGGTTGTGGAGGGGAGGCCGGGACGAGTTTATACCAAGGCACTCATGATGGAAGAAGTCGAAGGGTAGATGTACATTATATACTGCTGTAGAGAACAAAGGGTGGAAGCATAGGTATAATACCTCCTGAGGCATGAACACGTGCTGGAATAAACATGCCTGCTGTCTCTTTGCAATCCCTCGCACCGTCACACAAATACCTCGAACGCCGAGGACACACTCAACAGCCTCCCTAATAGACGAATGAGATCGTCAAGCATCTTTCATAACATCATAGTGTCTCAGAACCATAATCACCAATAACCCAACGATGCCCCCCCTCCCCCCGTATGTGACTCGCCAAACACCCCACGGTGCTTCGCGCTTGGTGCACTCGATGTCTACCTGGTAGGTGAAAACCCAACGGGCTCCGTCCCGGCATTGGAGGGATGCGAGGGTCTATGGCCTTAACACTCCGGCTATGCAAGAAATGAGTACACCCCCCCCCCCCCGACCCCTGTCTTTTACCGCCTTCCTCTCCAGCCCCGCTCGTTTCTGGAGGAAGGTACCCGACTCCTCGACGCCGTGTCCGATCACTACGCGGATGTCCACCTCTCTCTCCTGCCTTCTTCCATCCTACTGGGCCCGAACGCACTGCGGGAGCGTCGGTCCGCCGCGGATGACGGCGCGGGCAACGTTTTCGTTACGGCGGGGTCGCTTAGAAAGGCGCTGAGGCATGCCGGGGTTCTGCTAGGGGATGCCGACGACCGGGTTGTAAGTTGCTGTATGTACGAGTATTTTTTGTGTTTTGGTTTGTAGTTCAGTGTATGATACGTGTTCACGCGGGCTAGGATAGGGGTACAGGGTACAGTACCTTTTTTTGGTCAGAAGCGGTTCTGTCTGACGGGGTTGTTGTTTCTAACTAAGACGCGTGCTACGTAGACGTATTACTACTACTAACAGTATACTTCGAAGTAGCACTTTTTGGCTTTTTTTTTTTCTGAATAACGGGGCTCCTTAACCCAAAATCGTCGGAATGTCGTTCTTGTTTGGCAATACGCTTTTGTTGTATACCTAGACCGCGGGTTTTTTCATCGGATTGCACTTTTAGTTTACTTACCAAAATCAGTTTTGGGGTGAGGTACTATTACGGGGGACCATAGTAAATAGGACCTACGGTACGCACAAAAACCTATATATTTACCTATTCTTACTAATAACAATATTTTGTCCTATTTACTATGGTCTCCCGTAATAATAGTATACAGTCATACTCCTCAAGTAGGGAGGCTCAGAAAAAACAACAGTAGCGAATATTGTTAGTAAACAGGACCAAATATTGTAACAATGGTTGATGCATCTCTACTGTAGCGTGTGTCTTAAGTAAGTGACCAACATCGTTGGAATATCCTTTGTGCTTACTAACGTTTTGTTACGTGGTATACCTGGCCCTGTTGGATGGTTGGTCGGGTTGCACTCTTTTTTTCCCCAAGATTCAGTGTTTGGTTGGGGTATAGACTTCCGGAAGTGAGGCAGGCGCCTCAGGAAAAATTATGGTACCCCTATATACCGTGGCAAGGCCCTGTTTGTCCGCGAAGGCTGTCTGTTTATCGTCGGGCGCTAAACGTGCGGAACGCCGAGAAGCGAAGTATCCACACAGGGCGCCACCGTAACCCCTTCAGAATTGCATCCACGTTTTTTGGGGAGAAACACTAGGAGTTAGTGTAGGATAATGTTCGCAGTTCTACAAGGGTTATGCGGTGGGTTAGCCAACGTTCCCGGTAGCGACTTATAGGGCACGAAATCTACGCGATGGTTTCGCGACCGCTGTAGACTTGAACGTCTGGCTGTCGTTACCACTTGTGAGATGAAACCGCTGTTTGCGCTTTCTTCTGTCACATGGTCTCTTGTTCGGCGAGATGAAACAGCTGCCCGTGCTTGTTTTGTTTGTTAAACTCTCCACCAGCTACGGTGGCGACTACTCTTACGCAGAGCGCGGGCAGTTCATCGTTAATTAATGTAGCCAAGGTTCCCAGCAGCGACTTCTAGGGCGCGAGATGTACGCAGTTTTTTCGCGATTGCTTGATATTCTTGAGCGCCTGGCTGTGAAGATCCCTTTTTTCGGCGAGGTGGAACCGCTGTTCACTTTGTTTTCATCACTTAGTTGCTTGTTGGGCGAGATGAAACCACTGCTCACGCATTTTTTGTTTGTTATACTCTCCGCCAGCTTTGGCGGTTGCTCTTACGCAGGGCGCAAGTAGTTCATGGGCGTGGCAAGGCTGATGGCAACGAGCACGCGAGCGGAGAAGATACCAGCCGTTTTCTGGAGCGCGGCATTATCCCTCTCCCTTTGCTGGATGACGTCATGGGGTTCAATGCAGATGAGGCGTTGCGCACCCGGCGCCAGCTGCAGCAACAAGAGGCGGTGAGGGACGGTTCACACATTAGACAGAGCACGATCTAGATCATCTAGATCCTATATCTGTCTATGTTGTTTGTTGTGCAGCATCTATGCAGTACAGATCCAACCCTGGAAATGTGTGCCAGATCATGCAGATCATACGACTCCCACCCGGCGACAGGATCTATGGGTCATACAGATCATATAGACCAGGGATATATCTGCCTTGAATGGCATAAATCATGAAATGATATCTGATATGTCCGATTTGTGGAGGCCTTGTACGCTCTGCTTTGGCACTAGGACGTGCGGTGGTGGCTCGGTCTGTCTGTGTTTTGGCGTGCACTCGCTTAGAGTCGCTACGTAGTTTCTCCGGTGGTGCCTGGTAAAAAAAAGAGGAAGCAAACTGAAAAGCTCGTTTCGGAAAAACATCATTGACTGGGGGATGGTCGCGGTGGGTGGAAGGTTCGAAACAACTGCATGTTCGCTTCTTCGCAATAGCATCGGCAGTGCTTTAGCGGCGCCACGCTCTTGCTTGGCGCCGCCGTTGTCGTAGCTATTCGCACGCCTGCCGCCCCCAACTCTCATCGACTTTATCCGCGATTTCACCTTCTTACCGTCTCGCTTCCTTTACACAGCACCCGGCGACATCGGTGTCGGCACCTTATCGGGACCATCTAGGACCGTGGGCGGCCCCTGTCGCGCAGAGCAAGGTTCCGGGTGGAGGGGGCGACATCGACGACGCCCCGCTACTACTTCAAAAAGCTAGGTGGGTACCATGTTGTCCGTCCACGCTTGGGGTAGCCGCGCTGAGTTATTACCTTAAGGCCGCCTCTTTTCGCCCCCACCCGGTTTTGTTTTGTAGGTGCCCACGTTCTCGCCCTGTCCTCGAACTAGTCTACCAGCCTCATCTCTCCCGCCACCCCCATCAGTTTGCACCAGCCACGGACAGTAAATATGCTGGTTGACGGTGTTGTTGTCCCGTGACGGACAGCCGTCAAGGACCTCCCCACCGTAAGTTTAGTATATTAAGTCTAGAAAGACTTTGACGGGTCAAAACTAGACACGTCACCAGACATCTTTGGCGGAAGTTATCTCGCGTCTCCTTGACCTCCCGCTTCGCCCTGGGCAATCGCCCGCGCTTTGGTGCATGCGTTACAGGCTACGCGTCAAGGGACTTGGTGACACGGTTGCCGAGCGTTCACAAGTACTCATGACGTGCTTGCCTAAGCTTGGTCCCACCGGGGAGCGGCAAGCCCTACCCCGCCGTGAGCTGACACGCCTCTTGCAAGAACTGAGGGTAGGCGTCAGGTAAGATGCCAGGGTGCCGCTGCTAGTTGAGCAGTGGGCAGGGTGCACGCGCTCGGGAAACGACCATGTGAAACCTGAACCTTTACGTTTTCGATAACTACCGCGTGTTGCGTGCAGCGTATTCTGTTTTCCTGCGCATTGCGTTTCGTTTCCAGGCACTGCGTGAACTATCGGCCTGGCGTTTTATGTTCTCTCCGCTACATACCATCGAAATTTTGTCCAGTATTACGGGCGACCGTAGTAAATAGGACCTACGGCACACACAAAAACCTATATATTTACCTATTTTTGCTAACAATATTTGGTCCTATTTACTGTGGTCCCACGAAATAGTGCTTCTTTGAAGCTCGAACTACTCGCGTTTCAGTCCGGTGCGGTGTCGTATTCACCACTCCAAGCCGCCAACCGCCACCTGACGATTTGAGCAACAACTTCCAAGTTAGTCCACGGTCGCCTCCTCCAGTAGACTTTTACCCTGTTTTCAAACCTCCAAACATACATATATATCTACCAGATAAGGTACCAAAAATAATACCTGGTACGATTTTTTAGTTGGTCCGTGCATTTGATTTCCGGGAAGCCCGAAACGCACGGCGTTGCCGCGCTCGGGGCATAGCCTGGGCTAGGGTTGGGTTGGGTTGGGTTGGGTGGTTGGGTTGGGCCGACGCCCTCTCTTGATTTGTAACGTAAATACATCCGAAAGCGCACAATGATATGAATGCTATTTTTTGTACTTTATCTTGTACTGTACAGGACACCTAATAAGAAACAGGCTAACAAGAAACGTAGGCTGGGATTTACAGGAAAATAAGAAATTCGGGAGCCTTTATGCTGAAGTTAGTGTAGAATACCCCCCCTCCAAAAATAAGAAACTCAGCCTGGGTCAATATTTCTGTTTCTTATTAGGTGTCCTGTACTGTATGGTTTGTGTGCCACGACTGGCGAAGCGACCTCGCCTCCTCTGCCTCCCGTTCCATTCCGCGCTCGGTTGCGCAAGGTCTGGCGAGCTACAAAAGCTATGGTACCACATGGACAGGAACAAGGTTTCCCGGGAACGTTTCCGCGGCATTATTCTCGAGGCAACGGATAGCCTCCACGTCACGTTTCCGGCGCCCCCTTGCCCCTACCCCGCGGGGCCAGTTACCCCCACCTCCAACGTGTCGTATTCTGGTGATAGTACTCCTGTGGGAGGCGTGTCTGTGTCGGGGGCCAGGCTGCAACGCGTGCTGAACCAAGCCGCTTATGAGGAGAACATGCGGAGAGCAGCCGGGAGTGCCTTGACGTACGGCGTTCCAGAGATGAAAGGCGAGGAGGGAGGGGGGGGGGGAGGGGGGGAGGGGGGATGAAGCGGCTGTTTTATATTTTTAGTCGTAGAGGCAGCGGGAGGGGGGATACGGCGCCTGCTTCATGTTTTAGATCGAAGATTGGTTTGATGTTTTTGATCGACGGGATGGAGGGTCTGTTTTACAGTTTTGGTCGCGGAGTTGTTTGATTGGATAAGCGGCACGAACGTTTTAGTGGTTGAAGTTGAAGTCGGGGAGCTGTTTCGTTGTATTCGTCTCTCTGGGATCCAAGACTTGTTCCAGTGTTTCGAGCATGAGGCGATGTCGTCGTGCCAAAGCTTCTTGAAATGGTATGGTCGCGTTGTGGCGTATTTTTCGGGCGGGTAGCCGTAGGCAAGGACATGCGAGTAACGTTGACCAACGCGAACGCCAACCACCTACCAGGTTTGGGCTATATGACGGTAACAAAAGGGATTCATTTTTTTTATCATTTAGAGCCCATAGCCATCCATCCCACCCCAGTTACCGTCATAGTTCATAGCCATCCAACGCACACATCGGTTTCATCACGCTGACCGAGCCCTCTCCTGAACCTCTCCCGTTCTCTTCGTTGAGTCACAGAATCGGAGCAGGCCTTGGCCTCGTCCCCTCCCTGTTCTTCTTCAAAAGACACCCTACCGGTGCTTCTTGAGAGGGCTGTGAAAAGGGTAAGGGAGTTGGACAGCGGCCAGGAGGCGGTGTTTGCCCTGGTTCCGGACATGGGACGCGCTAAGGAGGGCATGCGCATCACCAGGGGTGGCGTTCAGCGGGTCCTGCATGGCCTGGGTGAGAGCGTGTTTCTGCCACTTCCTTGTACTCTTACAGTGCTTACGTGGAATCGCGGGGCTACTCTACCGTAGATAGCCCGTATGCCGTAAGAAAAATGAACTTTTCCAAAAACAACTTTACCGTTCCCATTAGCACCGGTCTAAGGCATCCCTCGTCGATAGTGGAAGTTGACTCAATATTCCCCCTCTTCAAAATTATTATGCTGAGCATGTGTAGCCACGAGCGTCGGGCGTGGGGTAAGCCGGGAAAAGGAGCAATTTTCGGTTACGGTTGCTTCCAAGCATTTCATCCCAACTTTTGCCGTTTTGGGGTGCCGCTCTCAGGCTCCGACGCGTCTGTGGGTGCCCGTGTCGTGACACGGATGTCTGGTGTATTTGTATTGCCGTCCTGCGGAGTTGTGTGATCCGTTTTATCCCCCTCCTGACGGAGCCACTTGCCTTTACTGCCCGGCGGTGTATTGCCGTACTGTAGTGGCCCCTCTATAGTGCCGGTATGTGCCAGCCTGAAACGTCGGCACTATAGCGGTAACCGGCACTACTCCGCATACTGACACTACTGGCTGTCCCCATGTGTGGCAAGCGATTTCACAAGCACCATAGCGGGCAACCGGCACTACTCAACCGGCTCTATAGAGAGACCTGTATATTTTTGCCTTACCGAGGTCAGTCTGGGTGGCATATCGAACCATTGTGACGCCGGCGAGGCTAATATCCATTATGCTTCGTATTAATATTGTGCTGTTAACAGCAATTGTTTCGGAATAATTGGGCGTTTTTAAGAGCGATTGTTTCGGCATAATTGGGTATTTTTAAGAGCGATTGTTTCGGTTTAATTGGGCATTTTTAAGAGCGTAAAAGAAGCATAGTTGGGCTTTTTTTCGGGCTTAACAAGTATGCATAGTAGCTTTGTTTTTTTAATGCTCCTAATCCAGCAAAACTAGTTAGTAAAAAACAGGCAAAAAGGGCAGAATGGATACAACCCTGCAAAAAACAAATAAGAAAAGAAAAAACGAGATAAAAAATTAGGCAAAAGGAGCGGAATGGATACAAACATGCCAGCAAAAAACGTAAAAAAAAACGGCGAAAAGAGCAGAATGGGCATAACTCAGCCAAAAACATTTACAAAAAACAGGCTAAAAGAGCCTAATAATGTATATAAGCCTACCGCCCGCGGCTTTCTGATGGCAGGTGTCGTTCCGCGATCGGGGGAGCTGCAGCAGCTGTGGTGGTCTTTGGAGAAAGGAGTGGTTGGTGACCCGAGGATAACTGTCGAGGGTTTCCGCGACGTGCTTCTAGGTGAGAGACGAGTTGTTGGCGGGCTGTCGTGCTGTAAAGACATTTGGCAGTATGGACCTATTAATAGGGACCGACCCTGCTATGCAGGGGTGACTCTAGCTCTGCAGTGGTTACTCACAAGAGGGTTGCTTGGATGTTACATCTGTCTCTGGTATTAGTTGCTTGCTGTCCGCCGGATGCCTTCTGACAGAAGGAGGCCTTCTGATAGAAGGGGGGTGCGGTGGCACCGTTCGCTCGGGCAGGCGATAACGCCTGTCAGGTATTACGGGGACAACTCCTATAAATCATAATGCCGCAACGGGGGAGAGGGGATACCATAACAGCACCTCTCGAGGGCAAATAAGTCAGTGAACGGTCTATGACGGAGATCCATTGTTAGTGGGATGAAATACACAACAGGATACGGAGGGGGGGGGTCTCACTGGTGTCTTTTTTGTATGATTCGCGAACATTTTGTTGCCCGGTCTACACTCTACAAAGCGCACACGAGTACCGTCGTTACGTAAGAGACCTTGACTGTAAGGTGGAGATTTTTTCCTATTATGGTGTTTCGTTCCGTCCTCTGATATAACCGATGGATCTCTGCAAATAGTCTTGGTCCGTCAAGGCCTGTTTTGACTTGACATATTCGTATCATACTAGTTTTAGAGTGAGTAGTTCCTAGATGGTTGTCCGTCAACCGACGTCTTTGTTCGAGAGGGAGGAGTGTCGAACACTAGGCTTCATCAGATTCTGTACCATTTGTTGAATGAAGCTCATTGGCTCAGGTTGCACCGCAGTGTCTCAGGTTGCACCGCATTTAATTGTGCTATGGTTTCCAACGGATCGCGTTTGCAAGCCTCGCTGACGTGCGTTACACATTGGGTGGCAGGCTCACGACGTGGATGGTGCAATCAAGTCTCTCGAGCTCAGCAGATGTGGCTACCTCTTGTTGTGCAGACAGCAGACGCTGGTTTACGCTCATATTGTGATGAGAACGCATATGGCCGCAGGACAAACAAAAACCTTTTACGTATTCTATCATATTACTCTGTACGGCATTTGCGCTATTTAATAGTTATTGGCTGGAGGGTCCGACGGTACAAGAACAGCCCCCGCGAAAACACATGCCTGTTGAACAAAGTTCGTTCCTTAACTAACGAAAAAAGTGCACGAAATGGTGACGAAAAAGCGTGACATTTTCACGAATCGTGACAATCGTGACAAATGTCACGAACCGTGACATTGAGAAAGTTTTTCTTTTAAACCCTTAGAAAATTGATGTCACGATTCGTGACAAAAAAATCGTGATTTGTTTTCACCAATCGTGATTTTTTTAGTTAGTGTTAGGAACGACCCTAACGCAAACAAGGCGCTAACCGTTCACCCAACCTTCTGTGTCGACGCCCCCTTGCAAAGGTGTCGGGATATATATATATGATATGTCAAGCAAGGGAAATCGTGCGCTGTCAAGGATGTAGGGCCGAGTGTTCCACCATAAGACATAGTACAGTAAATGTCCCTCTACAGTGCCGGTCGGGTAGTGCCGGTTGCCCAATGTAATGCCGGTGAAATCGCTTGGCACGGGTGGGAACAATAAGTAATTGCAGTATGCGGAGTGGTGCCGGTTGTCGCTATAGTGCCGGTGTTTCCGGCTGGCACACACCGGCACTATGGAGGGACCACTACTGTAGTTTGGTGTCAGTCTAGGTAAATTAAAGCAAATTTGCTGTCTGTCAAGGGGTCAAAGTGCTGTGTCCTGAGACCCGTGGATGCCCTCGTGTATTGTGCTGCCCCGTTAACGCTACGGCAGGGCGCGTGACCAAGCTCGCTCTGCTACCGGATTGGACCGCACAAAGCGACGCCGGAAGAGGCAACCACGAGGAACAGCGGTCGTCTACTAACACTTTGGAAGGAGGGGACGGTGGCTGCGAGAGCCCGGGCACGCGCGTTTTGCGAGAGGTGACGCGAATAAATAGGCATGTTTACGCCGCGCGCGCGGTCGGTGTGGTGTGTGGTGCTGCCTTTTGAGTGTGGCATGCTTAAGTCGCGCGCGCGTGCGGTTTTTTGTTTTGCGTGATGCTGTATTTTGAATGTTTGTTTTTACGCAGTGCTTGCAGCGAGCGCTTGACTCTCCGCTGGAGCGTTTTCACGGACATTTTTTTCCGCCCGCGACCGTACACTTACAGCCAAATAAGGAGGGTCGGGGTGGGGTTATCGCTCACCGGGTGCCTCGGCCCAGCTATGGTCACCGCGATCCCCTAAACATGAAGAATGCCTGCACGTGCTCTCTGCTCTGGCGTCGACGGATATTTGTTGTTGTTTGTTGTTGTTGTTGTTGTTGTTGTTTATTGTTGTTGTTGCTGTTGTTGTTTTTGTTATTGCTGTTGTTGTGCTCACATGAGCTCGTCATCGCCATAATCTAGTCTGTGGTCACAGGACAGGCTCCAATCACTCTGAAGTGGAAAAAAAAGTGAAAAATCAACCGAAGTGATACTTAGGGTTAGGGTCTCCGGGAGTCCCTTCTTCCTCGAAGGGTAGACGTTTGGCGTCGCTAAGGGTTGCTGGTATCTCCCTTTCCGCCTTGGAATGCAGGTGAGAACCGCTCTCGGACTGGTCCGCAGAAGGGTTCGGGGGATCATTCGGGGCTGCGAGGATAGGGACCTCACCGCGGACGGCTGGGTCACGGAAGAAGCCTTCTTCGCGGTCCTGAGGGATCAGGGCATACTGCAGCAGTTGGGGTGAGCGCTTTTGCTTGTATCGTCTCCGTCCAAAGTGGAAATGAATTATTGTCGTGAAGTATTCATAGTAGACGAGTGCTACGATAGACTAGGTAATAATAATAGACTAGGTATTATTTGTATAGCACTTGTTGGCCAACTTTTTTTTCTGAATGACGGGGCTCCTTATCCCAAAATCGTCAGAATGTCATTCTTGTTCTGCAAAATGATTGTTGTGTATACCTGGGCCATCATAATGGGTTTGTTCGTCGGACTGAACTTCATTTTGCTCAAAAGAAGAGCATTTTGAGTGAGGTACTAGTAGTAGAGCTCCTCAAATGAGGAGCTTCAGAAAAAAAATGGTGTTAATAATACTGATTAAAGTAGCATGTGTCAGTACCTGGTATTTATTAATTGATTTTCACCTCCACGGCAGTAGTACCTACCAGGTATACTAATCATTATTTTATCTCTCCATACTACAGCCTACCAGGTATCTGGTGTATATGTATGCGCCTGCGCACAACAAAGAAGTGATATTCAACCAATAACGGTTCTCGTAAACGTCTGGTAGATACGTTACACAAACAACGCGGTGCAACCTGAATCCTGTGCAACCTGAGCCGAATACTGTATACTGTGCAACCTGAGCCAAATGCGGTAATGCGGTGCAATCTGAGCTTAATGCGGTGCAACCTGAGCCAAACGCGGCGCAACCTGAGCCACATGCGGTTTGAACTGAGTCAAACGTGGTGCAATCTGAGCCAAATGCGGCGCAACCTGAGCCAAATGCGGTGCAACCTGAGCCAAATGCGGTGCAACCTAAGCTAAATACGGTGCAACCTGAGCCAAACGCGGCGCAACCTGAGCCAAATGCGGTTTGAACTGAGTCAAACGTGGTGCAACCTGAGCCAAATGCGGTGCAACCTGAGCCAAGTGCGGTGCAACCTAAGCCAAATGCGGTGCAACTTAAGCCAAATGCGGCGCAACCTGAGCCAAACGTGGTGCAACCTGAGCCACAAGGCGGTGCAACCTGAGCCAATGACCTTCCCCCCATGTTGAGAATCTGTGACAAGCGTAATATCTGACATCCCCTTCGCGTGGACGAACAGGCGACTCCCGTGTGCTTTATGTGCGCAAGCGGTGTATAGACCATACGACACAGCTGTCTCGCTTTATTTGCACGATTAGGTGTCGCTTTTAGCCTTTCTATGTGTATTCAGTGTGTATACGAAGTACGAAATACGACACAGCAGTCTTGCTGTATGTGCACCAGTAGGTGTCGTTTACCCTCCGCTCCGCCTCGGTTTCATTGCTTGCGTCTGCCGCAACCTCCCCTAATCCCTCGTGCTCTCCAAAACTCCCGAATTTTTCTAGCAACGCCGGCTTGTCCGCGCTTCGTGGAGCAATCGGGCTGGACGCGGGCCGGGACAAGAGGACTGCCCCCACCGCGGTCGTGCGATATACTGGGCTGGTCGGGGCGATCGACAACTACCTTGACACTCTGATCTCGTGGGACACGGCTGATGTCGCGGTAAGGCTGGGCTCCGGCGAGGTAGTCGATTTTTTTTTTCTCCCCCCTTAATGCTCCAAAGGGGTTAATAGACGCCGGGAGTCATCCCACGGTAGGGGTGCAGCAGACGTTTCTGAGCTCCTAACATGAGGGGCTCAATATCTCACCCGAAACGTGACTTCGAAGGCATTTGTTCGCTCAACCCGACCAACATTTCTATGCGCCAGTCCTAAACAAAATCTATTCGTGAATTATCATGCTAACCGGTGTACTGTAGTTCTTCACTTGAGGAGCTCAACCATTGATAGTCAGAAATGTTCGGCCCAAACAGTGCAACCCCTACCGTGGAATGACTCTCGGGGGGATTTTATTTTGTTTTTCGGCCTGATCCTGGGTTCTCCATACCGGATATTGTCCGAACATCACCCGGCTGTGTGTTTCGTTTGACACGATGTCTCTGGTGTGTGCGTTTTCCCGTCAACAGCAGGCACACGAAGATGATCGCGGCGTCGTCATCCAGACATCGCCCACGCCGCACAGCAACGGAAGCCCCAACAGAGGCCTAGGGGATAGAGCCGCCCCCTCTCCCTCTGCCGAAACGCCTCTTGGTCCCCTTTCCTCTAAGAAAATGGTCGACGTAAAGGTTTCCCAGAATAGCGTGGCTCGCGCGGCGCGGGGTTGGGACGACGACCCCCCCGTGGCACCACTCGGAATGCGCCATTTTCCTCAGAAGAATTGCTCGATGGCGACTCTTGTGGGCGGCAGGGTAGTCAGTGACAGAGCGGCCACCGACAATAAGATCGAGCATGAGGTGACTTTTTATTTTGTTTCGCGTGCTTTCTGTTAGTGTATGGTCCACTGGAGCAACTCTTCCACCCGGTGGGAGCCGAACATATCCTGAGAGTTGTCCGCCGTGCAGCCTCTGCCGTTTACAAATATATATGTTGGTCTTGGTTTGTGGCTCGCGATGTGATTTATATGTCGAGAAAAACTAATGTCAGTCGCTTGGTTTTCCCCGGCTATATAGACGGTCACGTCTGTAGTATGGCGCTGTATGGTCCTGAAATGGACGCCATGAGCTACGGCATGCGCCCAAATCCCACCGACACATTGCAATTCTTATCCGCACCAAAACGCCCTCACAGAGAGAGCGGAACCCCTACGCCGGTGAAATAGCATCATAGTGGATGTAAGCCTAATTTTAACCCCTACGCCCACCATAACGCCCTCTCAGAGAGAGCGGAAACCTTACGCCGGTGGAATAAGCATCACAATGGGAAAGTATAAGCCTAATTCCAACCCTTATCCCCACTAAAATTCCATGTTATCCCTGCCATAACGCCCTCACAGAGAGAGCGGAAACCCTTTGCCGGTGGAGTTGGCGTGTCCACGGGAATGACGGGTGCCCTGCACTGGAGAGACACCGCCCCCGCCCCCCCCGCATCAGCGAGCCCCGCAAGCCCTCGACAAGCACCCTCCGCGGCGCCGGGCATGTCCCCTAGCCCAGCCTGGAGAAGGGGCAACGACAATTCTGCACCTGACTGCAGCCCGATTCCAACGCAGCGGCAGCAATCTGGTTCTGGCCAGAAAAGCGGGTCGGCGGGGCGAAACCATTTTGTTCCGGCTGGCGGGACTTCCGGGCTCGGTAGGCCCGCGTGGTCTAGCGGAAGACGGGGATCTGAGGGTGGCGTTGGAGGCCTGGCTGGGGGGGGGGTCAGCCGTGCGATTTGTTGGGAGGGGGGGGCGGAGTCGGAAAGTCGACAAGGTGAGGGGATGCGCGCGACTGGGAGGGGCCAGCGGAAGGTACTGTCTGTGTAGTGTGGAAAATTGAGAGCAAGCAATGCGGTTTGCCAAAGTACCACCATAGCAGCAGTTTTTTTTTGGATATTAAAGAGACACTGCTGTTGGGTCGATCAGTCCGTCGAAACTCGTATTTGCGAACTGTTATGTGATACTCCGGTCGCGTTTTGGATTATTAATTTATACCAGGTATGTGGCATGCTGTGGGTTCCCCGGATCGGCTATACAGCCACCGTTTTGATCGTCCGGACGTTCTAACCCAGGCGGGGGGGGGGGGGGTTGCTTGTTACAGTCCGCCGTACAACCATCTGCAAAATGCGCGGGGGTCGGGAGTTCCAACCAATGTTTAGAGGAGTCGGGGCTGCATGCCGGTACTCAGTCGCAGCGCCGAACCACAGCGAAACATTTTGGACTGTAATTTTTCCCACACCGCCGGCTTTTCTTCCAGGCGTCTATCTGTTATGCCAGCAATTACTTCGGCACGGCATAATTGCGTTTTTAAGAGCATAACGTATTATAGCATACCTGTTTTTTTTTGTTTTTGAGCTTTATTTCGGTAGAGGGGGTACTTTTGGGTTAAAAAAAACTGACCGACCAAGTGAGGAACTAACCAATACCAGGTATACTCGCAATCCCATCAGATCCCATTTGTGTTTTTTTGTTTGCTTTCAATTTTTGGCCGTTGTTTTGCGGAGTACGCGAACAATCGATCTCAAAGATACTCGCCTCTTTGGGTGAGGTTCAGAACTCCTCGTCCCAGGAACAGGGAAAAACTAGGTACCCCGTCTGCTGTAGCGGCCTCTCTGGTGTAACCCAGGATGGCGTATATTGTATCCCAAACGACGTCGCGTGTTTGGCAGAGGATCCAAGATATGTGCCAGGTATCTATTACGGGGGAACGTAGTTAATAGGACCTACGGTAGACACAAAAGTCTCTATGTTTATCTATTTTTACTGGCAATATTTGGTCCTATTAACTACGTTCCCCCGTAAATAGTATTCCAAGCGGCGTCACGTGTCGTGCAGAGGCCCCAAATGATGTGTAATCCCAAATGATGTGTTATACAGAGGACCCAAATGGCGAATAGATATCCCAAACGACGCCGTATTTTATTCAGAGGCCCCGACTCACGTATTTGTATCGCAAACGACGTCGCGTGTTATACAGAGGGTCAGGCGGCGTCGCCAGCAGCTATACGCGGTGACAGCGGTGATCGGTGCAACAGCCCCGGCAAAAGAAGTAACGATGATTATCGCGACGGGAGCGGGACGACCCCGGAGGTTGCTGGCGGCGAAGCTGGCCATATGAAGGTGTGGAAACCCCCAACCCGCCGTGTTCATGCACACGGTCGGCGGTTACTCGAGCATGCATACCGTACGACGCGTACGAGAACACACGCACACCCCCTGGGCTGAATTTCCGAGTCGTTTTTGTCCATGGCAAGGGGGACAGACGCAACAAAAACGGCGGCCGTGGAAAAATGTCGTGGAGATATTTCCACAAAATGTCGTGGAGATATTTCCACACACGCATCGCTCGGCGTTCGTCGTTCGAACTCTCCCCATTGTCGAGCAACTCGGCTCGTAAATTCGTCTGAGGGGGTGTGCTGTCTTAAGAGACTCTTAAGTATTACCGTATACGTAAGGTATTTTATTTTTATGTTTTATTTTATCGTCACTTTTTCTTTCCAGCTCAATCAACAATCAACAATCAACTCGTGTACATGAGGTTTTACCCTCGTGAGCGACCTTCTGGACAAGCAGTGGTAACAGGTGCCTTCCCTTCTCCCCCCCGGTACCTGCCTTCCCTTTTGTCGCGGATAGGGTTCAGCATTCCCACTTTTATTTTTGTCTCGGATGGGGTTCAGCATTCCCACTTTTCTTTTTGTCGCGGATAGGGTTCAGCATTCCCACTTCTCAGGTTTTTCTGCTTGTCTGTTTGCATCGAATTTCGCTGTGTACCCTGTTGACGCTGTGGTCCAGGACGACAGCCCAGTACACTGTCACTCCTCACGGCATCCGCAGGCTCCAACAAGTTTATTGTTATGTGCCATTGTTGGCCCCACGGTTGAATAAACATAGTACACGGACTGGTTATTGTTTTAACTACTATGTGCATCAGCACCAGCCTAAGTGTCTTTGTCACCTCCAGCGCTAGCCTCTGCTACAGCGCCCTTTCGGGGGCACGCACCGCGATTCCTGAAGGAAGGTGGTACTTACTGTACGCACGAGGTGATCGATAAATGCCTTGGAGGCGTTTCTTGATAGACACGTGTAGATGGACACTAGTGCTGTCTGTGTGGTGTGGTGCTGGAGAACGTCGTGCAGACGGTTAGCCCCCTCCGGGACTTCAAAAGGAAACAAATGTTGATAATACATGAAATGTTGATAATACATGAAATGTTGATAATACATTAAATGTTGATAATACATTAAATGTTGAAAAAGGCATGAAATCTTGAAAATGCATGAAATCTTGAAAATGCATGACGATTTTAGCATGGGCTATAGACTATACACGAAGCGGCTCGGGCCGATGGGGTAGGGGTTGTGCCAGATTTGTAATATAAGGAGCTGTGTGACATGTTATACTGGCTGTTTCTGGAAGGTTAACAAATACCGCAAGTGTCCCAAAAGGGTTCATAGCACGAGGAAACAAGTACAGTAGAGGTCTTCTACTATATAGAGCCGTTTGAGCAGTGCTGGTCGCCCGCTATAGTGCGTGTGAAATGGCTAGATGGGTGCAACGAGTAGTGTCTGTATGTGAAGTAGTGCCGGTTGCCACTATAATGCCGGTGTTTCCGGCTGGTGCATACCGGCACGATAGGGGGATCACTACTGTATTGGCTCTTTCACAAGATTAACATTTGCGGGATGATTCGCGGCCGTACATGGCTCATTCAAGACCAAACTTGTGTTGTGTTTTGTCGCGACCTCTAGGCCTCAAAACGGTTAAACTTGTCGCTTGACAGACACGTATACTGGTATCATATAGCCGGACAGCGGTGCCGTGGTGCCGGATCGCACCGTTGCGGTCTATCTAACAGCACGAAGAAACAATAAATGGCTCATTTCACAAGCTAAATGTTTGAAGGATGAATCGCAGTAGAAACAAGAGATAGCTCACTCGCAAGCTAAACATCTGCAGGATGGTTTCGCGACGGTACCTGGCTCACCGACAAGCTAAACGTCTGCCAGATGATTCTCGACCGTACATAGCTCATTCACAAGCTACAGTTTTGCTGGATGATTCACGACCGTACCTGGCTCATTGACAAGCTTTTTTTTTCCCGGGATTGTTTCGAAACCATACCTGGCTCATTCACAAGCGAAATATTTGCGGAATAATTCGCGAATACATACATGGCTCATTCACAAGCAAAATTAACACGGGATGATTCGCGACCGACCGTACCTGCTCTCCAGGTGCCACTATCCGCACGCCACCATGGACAGTCAAATTCGGGGAATATGAGGGAGGTCACCGAAGCTTGGCCGGAGAGCGCTGACCACCGCGCCGACGGCGCGAATGATGGCATTGGCGCAACAATGCACCGAGCCGTCTACCAGCCCGGTGTAGGAAAAAACCCGCGGGACATCTCGGAGAGCAGGCGAGGCGCTCTGCAATCTTTACATCTTTACATCTTTACATCTTTACATCTTTACGTCTTTACATCTTTACGTCTTTACAGCTTTACATCTTTACATCCTTACATCTTTACATCTTTACCCTGTTTACGTGTTTAGCCTGTTTTCGTAAACGCTCTGTGATATCATACGAGTACGGTGTTTAGCCTGTTTTTGTGGACGGTCTACGTTGTTTCTCCGTTTTTGTACGAATCTACAATGTTCACCATATTTTGGTAGACGCTCTGCAATGGATGTTTACCCTGTTTGACGTTCTACAGCAGTGTTTTTTGTTTTTGTTCGGACGTGCTACGCCGGAGTACAATGTGTTGTACTCTGTTTTTGGTTTCGTTTTGCACTTGCTGTTCCGCACACCACACACACCATTTCGGTCTTCTTGTGGTTGGTGTTTCGCACGAGTATAGAGGCGTTTCTTTCGCCGAAGACCCGAGCACGACGCAGTTTGAAGTTTCTCGCCTGCCCGAATGCCCGAGCGCGACATCTGTGAACCCCTACCCTCCTCGGGGTCACAGTGGTGGTCCCTCTATAATGCCGATATGTGCCAGCCGGAAATACCGGCACCATAGCGCAACCGGCACTACTCCGCACGCTGCCACTACTGGTTGTTCCCATCTCTGCCAAGCGACTTCACAGGCACTATATCGGGCAACCGGCACAACTCGACCTGCACCGTAGAGGGACCTGTAATATATTTGACGCTTGCAACGTTAGCCCCTCAGAATTGGTTGCACAAGGCGTTGCTGCGGTAGAGGTAACACTTTTTGGCCGAACTGTTTCTGCCAGACGGGACTGCTCCACTACTGTTTACTCGAGAACTACCCGGCATTGTTGGAATGTCATGGTTTGTGATTTACAACTTAACCCCTTTACAACTGGAAACCCCTTTTTGGGGACAAAAATACTTGATAATAGTATAGGGACGGGGTTCGGGG